>QKNR01014381.1:5402-17410 GCA_028031935.1 Paedocypris micromegethes | reverse complement strand
TTTTTTTTTTTTTTGCCTAAATTTAGTATGAGTAAAGTACTTCAGTTCTATTAAAATTCGATACGTTGCTACTTTGACTCAAATCTTTTTTCATAGTGGTGACTTTTTACTTGTATTGCAGTAACTTATACAGTACGTATCTGTACTTTTACTCAAGTATGGTTGTCTGGTACTCTTTACGACTCTGACCCTGAATGACCTCGACAGACAAGACCAGACCAACGTTGTGCTTTATTTCCCTTTCAACGTGTCTGTGTCAGTTTCACACTCGTGTTTGTAACCGTGTTGCGTCGCATAGCTATGGTTTAACTAGCGTTTAATGTGTCACTCTGCTGGGTAAATCTTTAGATCCTCCCGCGTCAAGGCGTCTCACTCGTCCGCAGACTTCTTCGCCGGAGCGCCGTCTCTGCTCTTAGCGCGGAGCTTGTTGACCTGCGACTCCGCGATGTCTGCCCGCTCCTCCGCCTCCTCCAGCTCGTGCTGCAGCTTGCGAAGCTTGGCGGTGTTGCCGTTGGCCTGCTCCTCGGCCTCCTCGGCGGATCGCTTGTAGGCTTTGACCTTCAGCTGCAGCTTGTCCACCAGGTCCTGCAGTCTGGCCAGGTTCTTGCGGTCCTCCTCCGTCTGATAGGTCAGCTCCTTTATGCGCCGGTCGTACTTCCTCACGCCTTTGACGGACTCCGAGGTCTTCTTCTGCTCCGCCTCCAGCTCCGTCTCGAGGTCGCGGATGCGGACTTCCATCTTCTGGAGCTGCTTTTTCCCGCCCTTCATCGCCACCTGCTCGGCCTCGTCCAGACGGTGCTGGAGGTCTTTGATGGTCTGCTCCATGTTCTTTTTCATCCTCTCCAGATGAGCGCTGGTGTCCTGTTCTTTCTTGAGCTCTTCGGCCATCATCGCCGCGTCCGTGATGGCTTTCTTTGCCTTTTCTTCGGCGTTGCGGCTCTCCTGAACCAGCTCCTCCGTCTCGTTCTGAAGCTGGAGCAGGTCAGACTCCTGCTTCTTCTTCTGGTTGATCAGGCTGGTGTTCTGGGAGTGCAGGAGCTGCATTCTCTCCGTGGCGTCGGTAAGCTCTTGCTCCGCTAGTCTGCGGCCTCGTTCGGTCTGCTCCAGCACGGCTCTCAGCTCCTCTAGTTCAGCTTGAATCAGGTTGTTCCTGCGCTCCAGCAGCGCCACGTTTTCCTTCAGGTCGTCGCTGCCGTGGAGGGTTTCGTCCATTTGGATCTGGGTGTCTTTTAAACACGACTGGACCATCTTCAGCTGCTTTTGGGCGTCGGCCGCCTGTCTGTTGGCCTGGCTCAGCTGGATCTCCATCTCGTTCAGGTCGCCCTCCATCTTCTTTTTGACTCTCAAGGCCTCGTTTCGACTCCTCGTCTCGGCTTCAAGAGAAGCCTGCAGGGATTCGATCATGCGCTGGTAGTTTCTCTTGGCCTGTTCCATCTCCTCATCCTTCTCGGCTGTTTTGCGCTCGATGTCCGTCTTGATTTGGTTGAACTCTAGTTGGGCTCGTAGGATCTTTCCTTCTTCGTGCTCGACCGAAGCGTCGGCTTCTTCGAGTGCAGACTGCAGCTCCGCTCGCTCCTGTTCTAGCTGTTTCCTCAGTTTCTCTAGTTCGTGTAGACTCTTTCGGCCTTCGGAGACTTGATCCGTCAGGTCTGAGATTTCTTCCTGTAGGTTCTTGTTCTCCCTCTTTATGGTCTCCAGATGATCTAAAGTTTCTTCATAGGAGTTTTTCAGCTTGAAGAGCTCGGTGCTCAAGCTTCGAGCTTCTTTTTGTGCCGCTTCCAACTCGCACTGTGACTCCTCGTACTTTTGTTTCCATTCCGCAAGAACTTTGTCAAAGGATCTCTGCTTTTTGTCCAGGGCTGAAGATGCGGCATTTGAGCGCTCAAGGTCGAGCATCAGGTCTTCAATCTCATTTTGAAGCCGATGCTTGGTCTTCTCAAGGGAGGAACACTTTGCGTTTACGGCCTCCACGGCTTCTTCTGCTTCTTGAAGCTTCTGAACAAGTTTCTTTTTGGCTTCCTCCAGTTCCTCCGTCCGCTGAATGCCATCGGTTTCGTATTTGGCTCTCCATGTCGCCACCTCGGTGTTGGCTTTGGACAGGGCTCGCTGGAGCTCAGCCTTGGCTTCCTGTTCCTCTTCAAATTGCTCCCTCAGGAGGTCGCAGTCGTGTCGAGCCGACTGCACCGCGTGAGCAAGAGCGTTCTTAGCCTTCACTTCTTCCTCATGCTGTCTCCTCACGTCCTCGAGTTGCTGGGTGTAGGACATCTTTCCTCTTGTAAGCTGGGACACGAGACACTCCTTTTCTTCCATTTGTCGCCCAAGCTCCCCGTTCTCAGTCAGCAGCTTGGCTTTCAGTGTGGACAGGTCGTTCAGGGATCTCTGGGCTTCTTCTGCCTTTGCCCGGTACTCATTCATCTGGTCTTCCATCGATCGGCACATCTTCTCGAGGTTCACTTTAGCCTTCACAACACTCTCCATGTTGGAGGAAATGTCATCCAATTCCAGCTTGAGCTCAACCTTTTCCTTTTCCAGCTTTTGCTTTACTCGCTGCAGGTTGTCGATCTGTTCTCCTAGTTCAGCCACGCTGTCGGCGTGCTTCTTCCTGAGCGATGCAGTTGTGGTTTCGTGCTGGAGCGTGGACTCCTCCAGATCTCGTCTCAACTTCTGAAACTCTGCCTCTCTTTTCTTGTTGAGCTCCACCTGAGCAGACGTGGCTCCGCCGGCCTCCTCCAGTCGCTCGCTGATGTCCTCAAGTTCTCGAGAGAGATCCGAGCGCTGCTTCTCGACCTTGGCTCGGGCGGCGCGTTCTGCATCCAGCTCCTCTTCCAGCTCTTCGATCCGAGCTTGGTTTTCTTTCAGCTTCTTCTGCAGCTGAACTGAAGCCGTTTGCTCGTCGTCAATCTTTCCATTCAGCTGACTCATTTCAAAGTCTTTCTTTTTGAGTTTCTCTTCTAGCTGCTGCTTGTCGTTTTCCAAGTCCATCACATTCTCCTGGGTCAGTTTAAGATCTCCCTCCATTTTTCTTTTGCTGCGCTCCAGGTCCATCCGCACTTTCTTTTCCTGCTCCAGAGAGCCCTCTAGGTCGTCCACCTGTTGCTCCAGCTTGATCTTGGCTTTGGTCAGTGAGTTGACTTTGTCCTCCTCACTCTGAAGGTCATCTAAAGTTTGCTGGTGGGCTTCCTGCAGAGCCTTTTTTTCTTTAGTGAGTTTCATTATGTTCTCATCAAGCGACGCCATTTCTTCGGTGAGGTTCTTCACTTTGTTCTCCGTGGCGTGCTTTTCTTTTTCAACTTTGGCCAGTGTCAGCTCCAGATCATCTATATCTTTCTTGACTTCAGAACATTCATCCTCCAGCTTGCGCTTTTTGGATGTGAGGTCGGCGTTGATCTCCTCTTCGTCCTCGATGCGTTCAGTCAGCTCCTTAACTTTAGCTTCCAGCTGGATCTTGCTTTTTATCAGCTGTTCGCAGCGTTCCTCAGCATCCGTTAAGGTATCTTGCTCCGATTGCAGCTGAAGGTGCAGGTCGTTTTTCTCTTGAAGCAGAGTGACCATTTTCTCTTCCAACTCCTTTCTCCGGGCTTCAGATTTCTCCAAGGCTTCTTTGAGCTTGTTGAATTCATCCTTCATGTTCGCCATCTCCTTCTCAGACTCCGCACTCCTCAGCAGAGGCTTTATCTTGAAAAAAAGTTTCATCCAAGGCCAATTTTTGACACCAAGGAACGAGCGAAGGTTCCACTGAACGACCATGAGGGCGTCTCTGCGCTCCACCAGTTTCTGGTACTCGGCTCTCATGAGTAACCCTCGCGCGTACGCTTGAATCCTAGTGAGTATGCGAGCGAGCTGATCATCTCTCATCTCTTCCAGTGTGCCCAGCAGGCCGGCTTTGAAGAAGACCTTGGTGTGGCCAAACTTGTATTGTGTGTGGTCAATGTCCAAGGAGCCTAACAGCTTCTCGGCACTCTTCTTGTTTTCGATGAACTGGCCTTCTGGTATGGCAGATGCGTTGAGTATTCTGTATCTCTGTTTGAAGTCCCCGTACAGGATTCTGTTTGGGAAGCCTTTCCTGCAAATCCTGATGCCTTCCAACACGCCATTGCAGCGCAGCTGGTGCATGACCAGGCAGTTGTCCATGATTCCAGGGGTCTTGCTCTCGTTTGGTATCAAGCAGCGAACAAAGTGAGGATGGGTGGTCCTGAGGTTGGTCATGAGCTTGTTGAGGTTTTCTCTGTGCAGGGCAGACACCGTCTGAAAAGACGAGCCCTTCTTCTTGGCACCCTTTCCACCCGATTTTTCAGCTGCGTCGGATCCTGCATAGCTTGAGAATAACAGACTCAGCAGCTTCAGGGAGGATTTTTGATAGAGCCCAACAACGGTTTCATTGAGTGGGTCTTTGTTCTTCACCAACCATCCAGAAATGTTATAGTCAACTGTTCCTGCGTAGTGGCCGAGTGCAAAGTGAGCTTCCGCCTTTCCTTTCAACACACGCGGCTTCTGGAAATTGTTGGATTTTCCCAGGTGGTTGTCGTAGAGCTTGGCTTTGAAGGTCTGGTCGCTGGCTTTGGGAAACATACACTCTTCCTCCAGAATGGACATGATGCCCAAGGGTTTCTCAATCAGATCAATACAAGCTTGCAGATCCATCCCAAAGTCAATGAACTCCCAGTCGATTCCCTCTTTCTTGTACTCCTCTTGCTCCAGCACAAACATGTGGTGATTGAAGAACTGCTGCAGCTTTTCGTTTGTGAAGTTGATGCAGAGTTGCTCAAACGTGTTGAAATCGAAAATCTCAAAGCCAGCAATGTCCAGCACACCGATGAAGTACTGACGCTGTTGCTTCGTGTCCAGGGACTGGTTGATCCGTACCACCATCCAGTTGAACATCTTCTCATACACCGACTTTGCCAGCGCACCGATCGAGTAGTACACCTGGTCGACGCTTTGTCCCTTGGTGACGTACTCATTGCCCACCTTGACCCTCGGATGGCAAAGGCCCTTCAGCAGGTCTGCAGAGTTCAGGCCCATCAGATAAGCTGCCTTGTCTGCATCTTCAGTGCCGTCTGGTTCTGCCTGTTCCTCACGCTGCTTCTGCTTGAACTTCATGTTACCGTAGTGCATGATGGCGCCCGTCAGCTTGTAGACTCCCATCTTTTCTTCAGGCGTGAAGCCAAGGACATCGAAAGCACTGTCGGTGGCGATCAGCTCCTCGTTATCGTTGATGGAGGCCACGGTTACTTCTCCTTGGGAGATGTAAGAGTAGTCGTATGGGTTATTGGTGATCAAAAGCATGTCCAGTAGCTCGGGCTTCTCGTTGGAGAGTATTTGGAAGAAAATGTGGTAGTTTCTCTCAGACTTTAACTGAAAGGTGACTCGGGACTTCTCCAGCAAGTACGTTTCAATGTCGGCCGAAGCAAGTTTCCCGCTGGTGGCGAAGTGAATGCGAATGAACTTGCCGAAGCGCGAGGAGTTGTCATTTCTCACGGTTTTCGCGTTGCCGAAGGCCTCGAGAGCGGGATTGGCCTGAATGATTTGATCTTCCAGGGTTCCTTTGCTCGAGTCTTTCTTCCCAGCTCCTCCAGCTGCAGCAATGCTTGCAAAATATTGAATGACTCTCTTGGTGTTGACCGTCTTCCCGGCACCGGATTCTCCAGTGATGAGGACGGACTGATTCTCCCGGTCGGTCAGCATGTACTGATAGGCATTATCAGAGATGGAGAAGATGTGAGGCGGCGCCTCGGTTCTTTTCTTTCCCCTGTAGGCGGCGACCACCTCTGCGTCGTACACCGGCAACCACTTGTAAGGATTAACGGTCACACAGAACAACCCCGAGTAGGTGTAGATCATCCAGGCTGCGTAACGCTCTTTGAGGTTGAACAGCACTGCGGGCTCATGAAGGAAGGTCAGCATCGCCATGTCTTCGATTTTATCAAATTTGGGAGGATTCTGGGGGTGGACGTCTCCATCCTTCACCGTCACCGTCTTTCCCTCCTCGGTCTTCACGGTCACTTTTCCTCCGTCCTTGCTGACGACTTGCCCTTTGGTGTACTCTACTTTTTCATCCACAACAAAGCATTCGGTCTTGATGTCGAACGCTCTGGTCTGAGCTTCCAGTCGCTCTTTGTCAGACTTCCTCAGAAAGGAAGCGGCTTTCCCGAACTCTGCCATTAAAGCGTCGCCCATCCTGACGGTGCGGAGAACTTCGGCAAGAGATGATCTGCAGTGCTCGACTAAGAAGCCGTTTAAGAAACGAACCGTGGGTGGAGGTATATAAGAGCGCTGCAGAGTCCAAATAAGGACGTGAATGGAAAGAGCAAAGGGGTCAACAAGCAAGAAACACTGGTTTTATCAAGAGTTAAAAGTGGACGGGGGTCAGTGACTAGACCTTTAGTTGTCCATCTCCTTATTTAGAGGAATCACACTTCAGAAACATCCGCTCTCCTTCAGTTTTCCAGCGCTGTAGTATCAAGTGTTACAAGAAATGCTACAAAGTCATGGGACACAAGCGGTAAGTTAATCTCGATCGCTGCGGGAATTACAGGTGGGAAAAGATGAAATTACTCTCTCTTTCTCTCTCTCTGTCTGTCTGTCTCTCGCGCTCTCTTTCTCTGTCTCTCTCTTTATTTTCTCACTCACTCTGTCTCTTTTGCTCTCCCTCTTTCACTCTCTCTCTCACTCTCTCTCTCTCTCTCGCTCTCCCTCTTTCACTCTCTCTCTCTCGCTCTCCCTCTCTGTCTGCCACCCCCCCTTTCTCTCACACACTCCCTCCATCTCCTTGTCGCACCCCTTTCTCCACATTTTTATATGGCACAATACACAACACCAATCATGTAGCAATTATTTATCTCTATATTTGAAATCATTAGATGTTTCGTCTGTATTTCTAAACCGATTTATTTTGTTTTTCCATCTTCAATTGTCTTTTGATTGTGCAGAGGCACAATACACTTTGCTAGAATTTTGAACTGAAATGTAAACATTTTTTTAAAAGCATATACATTAAGTTTAAATTCTCCTTAGGCTTTCACATTCTCACCGGAGTGTCTGGATTCTCTCTGCCGAGACGCTTATCGCTGCGCTTCTGATAGTACAGACGTCCAGCAACAGCCTTCAAATAGAAGACGAGCGTGATAAGAGCCGCTATCTGTCTGTCTCCAGCCTCCATCAGGATCTCGCAGCACTCGCTTTGCTTTTAGGGAGAAAATGCACAATTGATTGACATTGATACATATTAATAATAATAGATTTTATTCGCAAGCGTCTTTAAATGTGCATCTCAGTTTCATCTTTTCCAAAGCAGCAGAAAGTCCCAGAGAAGTCGGAGCCAAACGTGGCAGTGTTCCGGGCCACATCTGGGCCAGAGGTGATTCACTGTCCGTGTCTTCAAGGGTCGAGGAACCCACCGGGCCAGGATTAGAACCTGAAACCCCTCCTGGTCCATCTCCTGAGCGCTGGACCACTGTTGTGTAGGAGGGCGTGGCGTGTGAGTTCCTCAGCAGCGGGACACGCGCTGGCGCCGCTTCTCCAGCAGGGGGACGAGACACCGCGGAGCTCCGCCCTGCAGCAGGAAGGGGTGATGGAGCAGCTGGCCGGCGCTGGATCTCCGCAGCGGGTCTCGGACCAGCATGGAGGCCAGGAACCTCCTCAGCACCGGTGAGACCTGCCGGGACAGACACGGGTCACACTCGCCCTCGGGAGCCCGGCTCCATTACCAGCGCCGTGTTCCGGACGTCCGGCGGAGGCTCGTCCCGCAGTCTCTTCATCGCCGCGATCGGAGTCTCGCTGAAGTATGGAGGTTCTCCGTCAATCATCTCCACCACCATGATGCCCAGAGACCAAACGTCCACCTGCACACAGGGGTGTAAGGTACTTGAGTAAATGTACTTTGTTACTTTCTTAAGTATGTTTCTGGCTACTTCGTACTTGCTCTGAGTATCAAAAATATAAGCAACTTTTACTCTCTACTCCACTGCATTTGCTGTACTTTCACTCCACTACATTTGAATTGACACTTATCGTTACTCGTTACATTTTGATAAGCCAGAATCCATTAATACCGCGGTTAATTTCTTGGGCGGACAAGGCAAATATCGCCATCTTGAGGCTGCTGAAGGTAATGGACGGTATTTGTGAATTAGAAACCACATGAACGGGAATTAGGGGCGTAAATGTACGTGTAGCAGGTGTTTTACAAACGACACGACTGACGCCAGTGATGAAGCAAACACCAGCACATCAAGAGCTGGACGATCATCTATAGCCTTATTAGAATGATATACTTCCTGTTGTCAAAAATAGAACGTCTCTTACAAGATGCAGTGTCAGCTTTGTTTACAGCGGACAACAAAAATAAGTGCTTTTATAAAATCGTCAATTTTGGTGAAACACATTGCAGTAATTTAATGTTAAAGTGGTTTCGTTTTTGTCAAGTTAAACTATACAGATTTTCCCTGACTATACGGTGGTATTTGTAAGCAAGTTACGAATATTAACATGGCAAAAATCACTGTGACATGACTGTATTTTCGCCTAATTTTTTGTGTGCAACGTGAATAAATGAGTCGCTAAAGTACATTGAGCTGTGAGTTTGTGGTGTGATTATCATTGAGTTTATACGTTGTTTAAGTGCACGGCATCACTTTATATAATTGTAATGCAGAGAAACTGTCCTCATCACTTGAGAAGCAACTCAAACTAGACCTTGAATACTCAGAAGAGGAGGAATGTCTTTTACAAATGTTATTATATAATCTATAACTTTATATAATACATATAATATATAATTTACTAATCAGAATTGTATTTTATATCTATTTGCAAATTTAAGTGATTGAGACTTTTTGTTATTTTTATCTACTTTTTTCTACCATTTTTCAAACATTGAGGTTAAATTCTGTTTCTGTATTAGAAAACAATAGTTTGTTTTCACATTTCTTTTTTTGGGGGCATATATTGAGTACGGATGAAATACTTCTTAATACTTAAGTTCTTTTAAAATTGGATACTTTGCTACTTTGACTCAAGTCTTTTTGAAATTGGTGACTTGTTATTTGTAATTGAGTAATTTTAACAGTAAGTATCTGTACTTTTACTCGGCTGTCCGGTACTCTTTACACCCCGGCCTGCACACACACACACACACACACACACGCACACACACAAATTATGGTTATTTTTTAAATGAAAAAATATGGCCTAACCCTATTCATAGAAAGTTTATTCATTTGAAATATTGATTTTCACATATTTCATTCAGCATTTGTACAATTTGTTATACTGTAAATATAAATAATTCGTTATATATTATATGCAAATGATATAATATAATATATATATATATATATGGACAACACCACTGTACAGTATATTAACCTTGTTTACTTTAATATTAATTAAATATATTATATATATATATATATATATATACATACTGTATATTAACCTTGTTTTTTTTTTCCAAATATCAGATTCCCAAATTCTTGGGGATTACTATATACAGCTTAGCTATATAAATGTGTGTGTGTGTGTGTGTGTGTGTGTGTGTGTGTGTGTGTATATACAACTTATTATTGTCTCAGTTGTCTCAAAGCGCATGTGTGAAAATGTAAAACACAAAAGATTCTTGCATTTTGTTCATTTGTTCGTTGATGTTAAGATAATGGCTATGACTATAACCGTAATGGTCATAAATTAATCTTATAATAATAAGATCGACTTTAAGATAAGATAGACTTTATTAAACCCCACTATGGAATTTGTGAAAGTGACCAAGAATTTTTCCTCACTAATTCACAGATTTTATTTTTTAATTGAGCAAGATTCAACAATTCAAATTCAACAATTCATTTGAATTCGAATTGTTGTTCTGCTCACTTAATTTTTGAGTTCAGTGAGCAAGCACACGTGCAACAGTGGCAGGGTAAAAAAATAAAATAATTAATATTGAATATAGTTTCACCTCGGTTCCGTACGGCGTCTTGGAAACCACCTCGGGTGCCATCCAGTACGGCGTTCCCACTAGAGAGTTGCGCTTGGGAACGTCTTTACTGATCTGAGCGCAGAAGCCGAAGTCCGACAGCTTGACCTGAGAAAAGAAAGCCAGAGAGACGCGTGGAGAAAGAGAGGGATGATGGAGACTCACCCGTCCGTCCAGCGAGAGCAAGATGGAGTCGCTCTTCACGTCTCTGTGAATGACGCCCTGAGTGTGAAGGTACGACAGCGCCTGAAGAACCGACTCACACACCGTAGCCATCTGCTCCTCCGTCAGCCTGTCCTCACACACACACACACACCAAGTACTTGAGTAAATGGACTTTGTTGCTTTACTCAAGTATGTTTTTTGGCTACTTTGTACTTGGTATAAAATATGTAAGCAACTTTTACTTTCTACTCCTCTGCATAAACTGTACTTTTCACTCCCACTACATTCGAATGGACACTTACAGTTACTCGTTACATTGTGTAATGGAAAGTGATTTGTACCGCGGTTAATTTCTCGTGTATTGTATAACGTGTATTGTAATGTTACCAAGCCAAGAACTTTACAATCCAGCTTTTTTTTGAAGATGAATATATAATACTGCCCCTCTTTGAGACCTAGAGGTCACTGAAGGTCAGATCAAAGTCAGATATTTATTTATTTATTTATTTATTTATTTATTTATTTATTTATTTATTTTTGCACATTCGTGTTTAATCGAGACTGACTTTTTGTTCTTTTTTATTTTATTTTGTTCTACCATTTTTGAAGCATTGAGGTGTTAAAGGTAGTTTCTGTAGTAGAAAATTAAACCTCACGAAGAGTTCTCTATTCATTTAAAATAATTGTAAATAATTTGAATTAAAAATAAACAAGTCAGTATGAGTAAAATACCTAAGTTCTTTTAAAATGTGATACTTTGCTACTTTGACTCAAGTCTTTTTTGAAACGTGTTGCTTTGTACTTGTATTGGAGTAACTTATACATTAAGCATCTGTACTTTTACTCGAGCGTGGTGGTCTGGTTCTTGTTACACCTCTGACACACACACGCCACTGAAAGTGTGTGTGTGTGTGTGTGTGTGTGTCCCTCACCGTGTGTCAGACAGGATGCTGGTGAGAGCGCCGCCCTGCAGGAACTCCATGATGACCCACAGCTCCTCGGCCACCAGAGCGCTGCTGAACATCTGCACCACGTTCTTGTGCCGGTAGTCCCTCATGATGACCACCTAAGGGCGCCAGCGTTAGTCGCCACGCCCAGGCCACGCCCTCAACCCATCCGCACCTCGTTGAAGAGCAGTTCTCGCCGCTGCTGCTTCCTCAGGTCCATCATCTTCACCGCCACCTGTCGGCCGCTGCTCTTCTCGCGGGCGATGCACACCACCCCGGTGGAGCCCTCGCCGATCTTCACAAACTGCTCCAGGGACGAGCGCGGGTCTCCCTCGTCCACCACCATCTGCAGAGCGGCGCGGAACTGCTGGTGAGAGACCGCGTGCTGCTGCAGCTCGCCGGGGGGCGGGGCCTTGGGCCAGAGGGGCGGGGCTCTGCTGGGGGAGGGCTTTGGACTGCTGGTGCCGTTGGGTCTGGAGACGGGCGACGGACTGGGTGACGTATCCTGCGATTCAACCACAATCGGGTCAGTTTGTATATTTGGGCTGTCAAAGTTAACGAGTTAACGCATGCGATGAATTTTAAGTGTTTAATTGCGTCCATTTTTTTAACGGCGTCAATCACAGTTCACAGGGTTTGTTAAAACTGAGATTTGACGTTTCAACTGCAAATACTGTAACTTGTTCGTCAGATTCAACAAACCGCCACTGTAGATTCATAGGGATTAGATAAAGACTATACTATATTTACTTACACCTATATTTAAAAACAGACATTCTAAGCTTTGTGTAATTTCTTTATGTACATTCTAAGACATATGTTTCATGTTAGAGTGATAAGTATTTATTAAGTTATTTATTAAGTTAAGTTATTAAAAAGAACGCAAAACATGCTTCAAGTTTTAGTTTTATTATTATTATTTTTTT
>QKNR01014362.1:305740-337004 GCA_028031935.1 Paedocypris micromegethes | reverse complement strand
TTATTTTTCATAAGGCTGTACTATGACATAAATTTTTTTTTTCATGAGGCTATACGATGACGTAATTTTTTTTTTGTAAGGCTATACTATGACGTAATTTTTCATAAGGCTATACTATGACATAATTTTTTTTTCATAAGGCTATACTAAGACGTAATTTTTCATAAGGCTATACTATGACGTAATTTTATTTTTTCGTTTTCATTTTTTTTTCATGAGGTTATACTTAAACTTGATTTTTCATAAGGCTATACCAATTTTTTTTCAGATGATACTATGAAAAACGTGAAAAAAATTACGCTATTTGTCAAATTTTTATGTCTTCGAATAGGCTTGACATTTTTTTGTTTAGTATAGAAGTTTACTTTTTTTTTTTTTATTTAGGTTAGTATATAGATTTTTTTGTCATAAGGCTTTAACTAAGACATAAAAATCGGTCCTAAGCCTGTACATATAGTGAGACAGAAATCCAAACAATTTTATTGTCGCATCTCACAAACTCCAGAAAGTGCAACATACAAACTCCTGGCAAGTTAGGAAGTGCAATTTACTACAATAATAGAATCATTTTTCTTTCTTCAGTGCAATTGGGTGCTGCCAAAATGTCTATAATTGTACGTGAATCAAATCTGTTCATTGTCAGTCTGTCAGTGGTCTGGTTCTGATTCTCGCTGATGTCCAGGAGGGGGAGGAGCCTGTGTTATCACCGCTGTTGACAGTCAGTGTGAGGTCATCAGTGATGTGGACACCGCCGCCGTCCCGCTGATGATGATGATGATGATGACGTCCCTTCTGTCGTCTGAAATGTGATTTTTGATGTGAGTTATTTTTCTCTTCCTTATACCAGCATCTCGTCAAGGTGGATGATCCCGCCCTCCACTGTGATGTCATGGGAGCCGTGATTGGCTGCAGAGTCGGGAGTGTACGGGAGAGGGCTGAGGACACACCCCTGTGGAGCACCGGTTCCTCTAGCCACGCCTCCACATAAGGCACATCCTACAGGAAGTGGAGAAACACACATTAACGTCCTCCTCCTGTGGCGCAGTGGGTAGAACCTTCACCTCGGCAAGAAGCTTCCGTGTGAGGAGGCTGGAGGAGTTCAAGGCCGACCGGAGCATTTCTGTGCGGAGAAAAAAATTTTTTTACAAAACGTAATAAACTTTTCTGTTCTAGTGCATGTTTTTGGACTGTGGAAGAAAACAGGAGACCCGGTGTGCTGAAAATTCTTCCTACATCTCAGAAGTTCCTACACTGCGCGTTAAGAACATACGTCACTGCTCAGCTGTTCTCCGCTCAGATTTTTCTACTTTCCGCGCTACATGAGCGTTAATAAATTAGTTTAATCTATCGTTTCTTCTCCTACTTGATCGTACAAACATTCCTACCTGTACTTTTGTTGTATGTACTTTTGATATTGTAGCGTTGGATCGATGAATAAACATAAATGCACTAAATGAACACAGACACTTATAACAGTACACAAGAGAATCGTAACATGTTACTATATATTGTAGTTATTTATATTAGTGTTCAGTTGTGACGTGTTTTAACGCGCGTGCGCAGCGCTCTAGCTAGGAACAGCTGAGCAGTGACGTCAGTGTAGGAACTTCTGAGCTGTAGGAAGAATTTTCAGAACACCAGAGGAAACCATCAGCTAATAAAACTCTAACTATCCGTCTCGTGTCTGGATTTCTCACCTGCTGGTCTTTGGTCCTCTGGATGTGGAACATCTGGTCATTACACACCAGCTCAGACCTGGAACAGATCAACACAAGCTGATGAAATTACACACCGACAGTGAACAAGACGACATCTAACAATGGCGTGAAGAACCGGGGTGGAAATCAAAGTCCCAGAAAAGCTGCAATAATGTGCAAAAGAAAGGAAATGAAAGCCAAATAGCTACAAATATACATCAACACCACACACACACACACATAGAAGATTCAAAATATTTCAAATGAGTAACTTAAAAAATTGTTTGGTAAAGTAAATTTGAAAAAGTAAAACATTTGTTTGGGTTGCCAACTGATTATTTTAAAGGGAGTCAATACAAACGAGACTCGATGAATCTGCGCTTTGATGATCACAAATGGTTTCTCAATTGTACGTTAAATAGGAGTTAAAACAGTAGAAAAATAAATGTATCGTAAAGTTACTCTTGAAAAATAATAATTAAGGCTCTGCTTCTTAATCCACTTCCTGAAGGCAGAACACTACTAAATTATGACTCAAAGCCAGACAAACGGCTGGTATACAAATGCTATATTTTTTATAACAAACGGATTTACACTCAAAAATCGATTGGGTTATACATTTTAGATTACCCGGTTATCTGTACTATATGAACCGAAGAGATTCAATTTAAACGGTATAAATTACGAATCAGGACGAGCAACGAATTTTCACTGCGGATGTCTAAAGTGAACTACAGTATATCAGAAACTACAAGTATATAATCCATTAAGAACGACAATTTTTAATTTGTTTAGACGGAGAGAACTTTAATATCGAAACGGAAGGAATCCAAAATGAACCACATGCTGTAGTATTGGAAATACAGAATTAATCAAAATAAAACAAATAGCATCTGTAAATCAGTTGAACTTTGTGTGTATACATAGTGTATGCAGGTACAAACTATTAATAGAAGTTTTTTTTTTTTGTTTAAGTTAAGTATAGAATTAACATTTGAACATTTTATATTTCGCTTTTTTTCTATCTTACACGTCATCTTGCCAACTTACAATCAATCATATAGTGTGACGTCATCATTGGTAGCCGGCCCGAGCCGTTTTGGTACCTACACCGGCACTAATGGCTCGGTTCTACTCCGCTGTAATCCAGTCGGTTCTGTGCTCTTCTATCACTGGTTTGAAGCAGCCAGCAAATCAGACAAAACACTACAAAAAAAAAAAAAAAACAACAATAATCACACACACAAAAACAGCTTCGTCCCCAAGTACAATTGCCACGCGTACCTTGAAATACAGAATTGTCCCGTATTTCTGGCTGTAATTGCACGTCCCGTTTTGAATAAATACAGTACGGGTTTTTGTCCTGTAATTTTCATTGCCTCATAAATCATACCTCACGCATTTTATAAAGATGCTCCTTTTCTACAAAAATATATGTATATATAAATATACACAAAAAAACACATCAATATTTTAACATCCGTGTATATTTAAAACAAAATGCCAATATGCAAAGAAAAAAAATCTAGTAAATTGCAACATTTTTAATTATGTTTAATTAGAAATAGGCAACATAAAATAGACGCAACCATTAGCTCGAAAAGCTTCTATGGATGTGCACATGTTTTCTTGTTTGGATAATTGTTACTGCAAAAAAAAAAAAGTAATTATAGCCACCCAATAAAACACAACTGTCATTAGATAAGTCTGTAAAGTTTTAAAAGAAAAAGACTGACTGTATTTCAATTAAAGACAGTATTATTAATTCAACGCTTCGGTGTTCATACTTTCCCGAAAACATTTCACATTGCGATCACAAAGCGATGTCGTCGTCCCGCCTCAATCGCCCAGCCCCCTGCAGTATGCGTTACTTATTATTAAAAGTATTTTAATATTAAAAGAGTATTATTGGGTATACTAATAAGTCTCGGCACCTTCCGTAAATACCACGGAAAATATTGTGTATATCTGTACATACAATCCATTGTATAGCACCTGGGCGTGTATCTAACAGGAAACCAAAACAGATCGTGTATTTGCGCACACTTGCCGAATAATATCAGTTATTATTATCAGTTATTCTTTCGTTTAGAAACGAAAGAATACGTTTCTAAAAACGTACAAACGCCAAAAACATTCGATGAGAAAGTCCTACCTGGTGCGCTGGCCGCCATTTTGGCCCGGTAGAACTGAACCGTGGAGGAAGTGACGTCATCTTAACCTGTAAGCTCAGACGCCAGCGCCATCTAGTGTTCGGTGAGGCGAACAAGATTCTTTATGGTCACTGTACTAAAAGTGAGTGTTAAGAGCAGCGAAATTAAAACAAATGTCTCCGTATACTGTTCTGCACTGGACTACTAAGTACAATTAAAAGATAAAATGAAGGGGGAAAAATATGAGGAAAAACAAAGAATAAAAAACTAAGTTGTGGACAAGCTATGGTGTTCGGGTCACATTGATTTTTTTCAAAAATATACTTGTTATATTTTTTTTACATTTACTTATATCAAGCAAAGTTTCAATTTTAAGCTCGACTTAATTCTATTCCTTCTAAAATGACTGAAATTCAGTCAGTTGAGTGTTTGTTTAATATTGTTAAATAATATTTAGCAATATTATTATATAATGTATAATATTAAATATAAGCTTAATATGAATAATATAATATAATTACATATACAAATATATAATTAAAGCACTGCATTAATAAGCGCTTCATTAAAATTCAAGCACTTTTAAGACCTTGAAAACATTTGAAATTCGAGCATTTACAGACGCGCCTGTGATGGAAAAACAATCGTTTATTTTCATTGGTCAAGAAAAGTCAATAAAACTCTCAAATCGCTGAATTATTAATGAAATATTGAATGACAAGAGGTCACGCGGCGACAGAGAAGTGGCTCATCACGACATCGGTGAGTTTGGACAGTATCAGCTCAGAAGAATCCAGACCGGGATTCAGGATCAGACGGAAAAACTCCCTCCAGACCGGGTGGACGCTGAAACACACACACACACACACACACACACTGAGGGCCGAGGGCTTCTGGACAAGCGCAGTGTGTGTTCTCACCTGCTCCGAGTGTTTTCTTCACACACACCCCAGCCGGACGCGTCTCCGGTCACTTCCATCGGCCTCTGAAACAGCAGCGTGTGCACCAGCTCCGCCGCCTCCAGCAGATCCACCTGCAGTGGGGAGTAAAGTACTTTACAAAAAGTAACTACCGGTAATTACTGATTTCACAATTTTTCTTTTTCTTTTGTAATTTTGTAAAATTACTTTTCTAATTACTGTCTGAACAGTAACGCAATTACTGAATAAGTAACTTAACTAAATTGCTTCTTAAAATTCCTATAAACCTCCAAAGAATAAATCATTTAATAACATATCAGTAAAACACAAAACAGTTTGGCATTTTATCTTGCATATTTTTACTTTTTACAATCGTATCTTTAATGTTTACTTTATTCACATTCTACATAGCATTATTTTCTTGTGTCCTTTTCTTACTGCATTTTTTGAAAAGAAAAAGAAAAAAAAAAAAAAACATTTCACTGCACGTTGTTGCAAAATAATGCGTAAGGGACTCGGCCAATATGGAAACCACACACTACACCCAAGTCCGGATCCGGTCATAATTATTAAGGTCGATTTTTATTTTTTTTTACTTTAGTACCACAGTACTAATTTGTTAATGGGTTTTCTTCCCCCAATAACTTATTAAACTTTTTTTTAATTACAATTACAATATTAAATTATATTATTATAAAATGTGTCTGAATTTACAGGGGCTTGGAACTTATTTTTGAACTGATTTTTGAAATTGTTGCCTTACGAAACTGCTGTCGGCACAGATTACTTTCGTAATTCGGGGTGCCACTGTATTTATATGTTGTGAAAAAAAAGTACAATTACAATTTTCAAGCACTTTGTTCAAAATTCAAGCAGTTTTAAGGCCTTGAAAACACATTGGAATTCAAGCATTTGAGCACAATCAAAATGAAACATTAACATTTTGGGGGAAAGTTTTGTGCTATTGAAGGGGAAAAAAAATGGACGTTACATTTTAGTAGACCTCCCTAACATTATAGGCAAAATATGTATTCTAACTTTATTTAAAATAAGAAATTAGACATCTGCCATTCTTCTCCATTTTTAGAAAAGTGTGTTTTAGTTTAACAAAGTGTAACAAAGGTTGGAACACTGCAACAATAAAGGTGCTGATGCTTTTCTGCACTTTTAATCAGACCTGGATCATAGTGATCACCACCTGTTTATTATCACTACTGTATTTTCGTCCCTCCCTGTCTGTCTGTCTGTCTGTCTGTCTGTCTGTCTGTCTGTCTGTCTGTCTGTCTGTCTGTCTGTCTGTCTGTCTGTCTGTCTGTCTGTCTGTCTGTCTGTGTCTTAGAGACAGTCTTAGTGCCGTACTCTGTCTGTCTTAGTGCCGTGCACTTATCCGTACAATCAAGCATTTTCAATAAAAAAAACATTTTAATCAAGCACTTCATTAAAAAAATTGAATCATTTTCGAGGCCTTGAAAATGCTCGCATTTCAATTTTGTGTTGTCAGCGACTTCAAGTACTCGTAAGAACCCGGTATTTAATTGCCACCTGATCGGACACGCCTTCAAGCGCGGGTAGGCGGAGTCTGTGCAGACGTGACGCACCTGATTGGGCGAGGCGGTGGGCATCAGGAGGCCGCGCTGGATGTAATGAGCGGAGGAGGGCACGTCGCCCGCGCTGCTGATGATGCTGGGCGGCTGCAGGTCCAGCGAGTGCGAGTAATCCAGCGGTGTGAGGACGCTGCTCAACACACACACACACACACACACACACAGCTGGATTAGCCAGCGACATGTCAAACCAAGAGCAAACCTCAGGGACGCAACGATACTGTGGAACCAGATCAGTGCCAAAAACAAACGACAATCTCTAGTAAACGAACAAAAATGCTTCACATTTACGGTTGGTTTGTTATGTTATGCTCGCAACGAATTTGCTTCTGATTTTTCGGTCGGTTTTATTTTCTTTTTTTTACGTTTGGAGTTCTGGCCCAAGTTTCACGTGGGGGTGGCCCTGACACTGATTGGCTGGTGAGACTGTGATTGACAGCTGCTTTCACGGCGAGACTGTGATTGACTGGAATAGGGGGAGGAGTTTAGCGAGCGCTTAAACACGTTCATAATCTGAATACCTTCATCTCCGTACATACATCACATACACCCACATATACAGGGCTTCACATTAAATTCTAGTTAGCATGGAATTATAGAATCTTTTAAAACAAACAATAATTTAACAATATTGTGCAAAAACAACACTTAAATCAGTTTGTGTACTAGTAATAAAAAAGCAGTGAATGTCAAGGTGTACACTCGCTGAACTCCTCCCACACTTCCTGGTCAAGCAACTGTCAATCACATTCTCACCAGCCAATCAGAGAAGGGACGTCCGGCGTGAAACTTGGACCAGAACACAAAACAAAACAAAACAAAAAACAAAAAGAAAAAAATGGTTCAAATGAAAATGTGAAGATTGCAAGAAAATAAAAAAAAACGGTGAAACATTGTAATTCGTTTCTTCGAAATATACGTGTGATATTTTTGCCACTAATCTGATTCCATACGAAACAACTCGTTCTGAAAGCGAGTACGGGGACCTGCATTTCATTGTGCACATTCACCTGGAAGGGTTAAATGCGGGAGCACCAATTTCAATACGGTTCCTAGTGGCCATATTGACAAAGTCACTCATTTTTTTGTTTACTTTACTTTTACTCACCGATACGGAGTATTTAATAAAAACATGATATAAATTATTACAGGTAACAACTTTAGGCATAATAAAAAAAAAGGTGCTAGTTTGGAATTGACCATTTGATTGAAATGAAAAGCATGTTGTACGCAATATTTTACAGAACTAATCTAAATGATAAAAAACAGTGGTAACCGGACTTACGAATGTCTTCTAACAAAAAACCTGAGTGACAAAATGTGTCGCCATCAAAATTTCGGCGCGAGTTGCGGAAAAAACTAAATATACGAAACGAGTGCGTTTTTTTCTTACCCAAGCGCGCAGGAATGAGAGAGTCCCGAAGTGTAAAAAAACTGAATATATACCAAGATAATGTGTGTCAATTTGACGCTTCGGACAAAATGGAAGATAAAAAGAGCCAGAAAGATCAAATACTATTGGTTTCTTTGCAAAAATGAGACATAATACACCGCATTGCAGAACATTGATGTTCCTCTGAAACGAACATAACAGGAGGGTTAAACTAGAGTAAACGTGAAGAGAATCTGAATTAAACTGAGGAAAAAAAAAAAAAGAGTTAGGTGTGGAGTAAACCAGAAGTGGACTGGGACTCAAGAGCATCAGGATTAAAGCCGCATCCGATTTCACTACATTTACACAAACTAAACCAGTATGAGACTGTATTCTAGAACCATAATATAGAAGCTGAACAGGAATGGGTGTGGTCAGGGGGGCGTGGCTTGCCTGTCGTGGAGGAGGAGCGTGTGCGTCCTGAGGTGGGCGTGAATCACGTGACACGCGTGAAGCTTCTTCAGCATCTCCAGCAGCTGAAGCACCAGCAGCGCCGCACGCGTCTCACTCACCGGCTCCTGAAGAAGCTCCTGACGAAAGAAAAAACAACAACAACAACGCAAAATATAAATGTTTGTTTTGTTTTGGTTTATAAAAAAAAAAAATCTAAATATTTTGGTTGTTTATTTACAAAAGCTGAATATTTCATTGTACACTTTAACGCTGTGTGTTGAGCGTTGCATTTCTTAAAGGTGGATCAGTCAGGTTGGCCCAAATGCTTTCCTGCGAGCTGATTGGACAATCAAGCTGTCAGTCTCGAACCACCAGGTGTTTAACTGTGGAGGAGGGGAGCAATTCCAGCGCTGTTCCTGTGCATTTGTGTGCTGACTAAAACTGCAAAGTTGGATTTAACTTGATCAAAGGACATATCTGAGAGTTCAGCTTGTGATGCAATTCTTGCTTTGAATGATTTGTTTGTTGTAAAACGTATTGCTGATTTCTTGTAATTGTCGCACTTTCCATTGCTCACTTCAATTAATCAGATGAGCTTGTTTTGATGTTGATGATGATTTTGTGATTTTTGTATAGGTTAATAAGCAAAGCGCTGAATCAATCTTCAATGAACCCCAACTGGTGAAGACGACACCGAGTTATTTCATCAGAAAACCTAAAGCTGATCAGCCTCTTATCAAGTTCAGGCAGACAGGGCAAAACAACGGGAGAACTTGACTGTGTGTGTGTGTGTGTGTGGCACCTCAAGCCTGGAGCCGCGAGGAAAGCGCCAGAGCGTCACGCAGCCGTCCTCGTACACGTGACAGGAGATCTGGAGCGAAGCCGCGTCCGTGTGAGAGCGAGCGTCCTGGAGCCGAGAGCTGATGAAGAAATCCCACGGCACCACGCACGAGTCCACCTCAAACGCACACACACACACACACACACTCTGAGAATAATCAAGCACCCACCTGATTTTTCAGACACAAAATATATTATAATATATTTATATATTTAGTTTCAGGCTAATTAACGTAAATTTTCCCTGTAAAATACTATTGTTTCTTTATTTAACAAACCTAACTTGTGACTCGTTTCACTTCAATGTTGTTTTACTTAAAAAAAATATAACAATAATCTATTCCAGCGATTGGAACTACACCTCCCATCATGCTTTGCTGCTCACTGGTTCCCATGAGTCTTTGCGCTAAAAGAGCCCAGAGTAAAGCTGAATGACTGAGTGTGTTTTGCGATTTGATTGTGTTTGACACTGGTGTTCTTTGTTTTAACGCAAACAGAAAACAGTTTAAAACTTTTGCAGCTGCTGGTCTGGTTTTCAGGCGCTAGCCCGTTAGCCTTTAGCACGAGAACTGCCAGATACAATATGGTCTGTCTGTTCAAACAATAATGATTGTATTTAGTTTAATCTGCATTTAGTTTAAATGACTTCTTCCAGTGTTATTTTGTCTCTGTTAAGTGTTGCAACGTGACTAATGTTTTTTAATTTCTGTTATTTAAAGAAATGAGCGCTTATCTTGCGGCGTGCTTATATTTACGTGAATATTTTAAATCGACAATTATGAGGCGCTAAAATTGGAAAAAAATGCTTGTACTTGCGTAAATACTGTTATTTTAGATTCACGTCATACGCATGTGTGTTTAGTTGTTAAAGTGACGCGTGTGCATCTATGACAGAGTGTGACAGAAAGTGAGTGAGTGTGTGTGTGTGTCTGGCAGAGTTCAAGCTCAGGATTTATAATAATAATAATAATATAACCTTTATTAGTGCCTCAGTGGGAACATTTTTTCAGACACTTATGAAGCGCATAAATAAACATACAGTATAGTACAACTGTCTGAAAGTAACTGTGTGTGAGACTGTTAGTGAGAGAACATTAGTGGAAATGAGTGTGTGTGTGTGTGTGTGTTGTACCTTCATTATCACCGGGCCTGTGCTGGAGAAATACAGTGTGTGCGTCTCTAGAGTTCCACATTTACCCACATAGAGCAGCATTTCCCCATCTAGAGGAGAGTGAGACGTCAGTCACGTGTGTGTGTGTGTGTGTGTGTGTGTGTGTGTGTGAGAGACAGACCGAGGCAGAAGTCGTGACTCCCGCAGGCCTCAGGGAGACGCTCCTGATGCTGGTGTGTGTGTGAGGAGACGTCTGAGGAGCGAACACGTCTGCATCTGTCCTCCGACACACACACATCTGCACAGACACACAGTCAGTGTTCATTTCATTGACGGAATATTGTCCTCATCATCTTGGTCAACGACACTTTTTCCCCTGACGAAAACGAAACGAGAACTATATAAAAACTCCCGCTCAGGGACGAAATATATTATATATATATTTATATTCATACATTTATTTGGATTAAAAGAAAAGTGCATAAAAACAAGTTCAAGAAAAAGAAACGTTTTTCCAGATAAGATCTTTGTATATATTTTATATGTTCATCATCGTTAACTACGTATTCAAATTTCTTAAGACATAGCAACTTTAGTAAACGTTTAGAATATTTAGCACTTACTTTTTCGTTGACTAAATCTATACTGTAATTTAGTCAAATAAAATCTTGTGGCATTTAGACGACTAAAATTACCGTATTTTCTGGACTATAAGTCGCTACTTTTTTCATAGGTTTTGAACCATTCAGCTTATACAAAGGTGCGGCTATTCAGCAGATTTTTTGATAATGAAGATGAATACGGTAGATAGCGTTGATTTTCTCTTTTTTTCTGTCCTGTTCAAAAGACTCTGACTAAAACTAAATGAAAAATCTTTGTCGCTGATGAACGCTGCGTCCAGTAAAGCGAGTGGTCAGCTCTCACCGGGCAGCGGCTCCTCCACCAGGGTCTCACACGGCTGCAGGGGAATCTGGGTGATGGCCAGGACGGACTGGACTCCACACTCCAGACTGACCTCCAGGATCGGACTGCGGCACACACACACACACACACACACACACACACACACACAGAAAGAATCAAAACCCTCATACAATCGTTATTCTCCCTCTTTTATTACTCTGTACTTACGCTGCACACTTACTCCCAAGGCTGGAGGATTAGGCCTCACGTCAAAATCTCAACTCATTGAACATTTAAACACTATTACGATTAATAATTATGTAGCATGAATGGTCAAGATTGGGTTTTCTTTGTTTATTTAAAAACAAAAAGTAACCACCATAAGAGCTAAAATTATTTCAAAATAAATTAACAACAAAAATGCACAAAGTCAACTGAAAATTTTTAAACAATGAAATCGGGTCATTTGCAACTATATCATTACATTTGCCCTCGGTTGTTCTTTGGTGTGACGATATATTGTGGCACGAGATTTTGCCGCTACCTTTTCTACAGTGTATGGAATATAATTTATGTAAAAGATTCGTACAGGACCGTTCCGATTGCGTGAGCAGCTCGAGTTGAGCGCAGGCATCTTCCCGCTCACGTTTTAAAAAATGTTTCTAAATATGTAATATTTCTCTTAAAGCATTTTCACATGCTTTTTGGGCTTGGAATAGAGAGCTCCTACCAAACTCGTTTTGTTTTAAATTTACTCTTTTCTTTCAAAAGCTTTTAAGTTGAGTAGTTCTTTTTTTCCTGAGCAGCTTTGTTCATTTTTGCACTTTATCAAAAATAAAGTGTTAATTAAAACAAAATAAAGTTTCAGACACATTTTCAAGTTCCAGTCTTGTGTATTTTTTTCTTAAAGCAAAAAAAAGGCCTTGTGAAAAAAAAAAAAACAAAACCTTGCAGCAGTTCGATATCAATAAGTTTCCAAGTGTCGTATGGAAGTTGCCATTTCTAGTATCGTGACAGCATCACGCAGAAGAGCTTTTCAGGGAAAGTAATTGAAATATCTGACCTGGAAATATTTGATCAATTACAAGTTCGGAATGCTGATTACTTTTCGATGAAATGCCCAGCCCTACTTACTCATTCCTCTACTAACGTGTGTTTAACTCCATTTCTATAACCCGTCTCGCTCCGTGTTCACTTCCTGTCTGCCTACCTGAGTTTGCTCTCCTCGTGGACGGCTTCCGGTCTGCTGGTGCTGAAACTCTCCATCAGTCCCACCTCTCTCGCTCCGGGTTTCTCGCCTCCGTCGAAGGGAGTGGATGCGAGTGAAGCCGCCCGGGCGAAGTCGCTGGTGTCGTTGGGACTCGTGCACAGCGTCTTGTTGACGTGCGTGTTGACGATGGCGTCCTCCATGCGCGAGACGGAGGGCTGTGAGGAGTGACACACATTAACACACACACACACACACGCGCGCGCACACACAGCGTCTCTCACTCTCTCCATCAGTGGACCTGCTCTCCGCTTCTCTTCTCTCACACTCACACTCAGGCCGGGCGTCCTCACAGATCTTGTTGAAGACACACATCCGTTAACGTACACACACACACACACACACACACACACACACACACACGTGATATATTCCAGTGACTTACGGTTTCTGCACTGGCAGGTTTTCATCAAACACGGTGAACGCTACGGTTTCGCTCTTCGGTTTAGCCTCCTGATCACCTGATTATACAGAGATGGATTGATTATTTTGGTTATTGCCATTTCAGCTTGATTAAGATAAGAAAGTCCTTTAATCGTCCCACAGTGGGGAAATTGTCTTAGAGAGAAGGCGGGAGAGAGAGATAGAGAGAAAGAGAGAAAGGAGGCGAAAGAAGGCGATAGAGAGAGAAGGTGAGAGAGAGCGAAATAGCGAGAGAGAGAGAGAGAGAGAGAGAGAGAGAGAGAGAGAGAAAGAGAAGGTGAAAGGGAAGGCAAAAGAGAGAGAGAAGGCGAGAGAGAGAGAGAGAAGGCGAGAGAGAGAGAGAGAGAGAGAGAGAGAGAGAGAGAGAGAGAGAGAGAGATGGCGAGAAAGAGAGAGAGAACGAAAGAGAGAAGGTGTGAGAAAGAGAAGGCGAGAGAGAAAGAAAGAAAGAGAAGGCGAGATAGAGAGAGAGAGACAGACAGAGAGAGAGAGAGAGAGACAGACAGACAGAGAGAGAGACAGACAGACAGACAGACAGACAGAGAGAGACTTATATATATATATATATATAGTCAGAGAAGATCACAGTATGAAACTCACAGAAGACGTTCTCTTCAGCAGAACCATTTCTGAACGCCGACAACGAAAGATCTTCAACTGCACAGCGTCTCTCGAGAGAACTGACCTGCGCAGAAGCTTCCTACAAACACACACACACACACACACACATCAATGTAGTTATGAAAAAAAAATTGATTTTTGTGTCCCTATGTCCCTACAGAAAAAGAGAAATATTGAGTGACATGACAATGGAGAAATAAAAAGACCAGGGTGAAAAAGCCAGAGAGAGGGAAACAGAGAGAGAGAGAGAGTGTGTGTGTGTGTGTGTGTGTGTGTGTGTGTGTGTGTGTGTGTGTGTGTGTGTGTGTGTGTGTGTGTGCGTGCGTGTGCGTGTATGTACCTGTGGTGCATCGGCGCTGCTCTTCTGCACACACACACTCGTCTTCTGCAAGATCTTCAGATGCAGGTTCTGCTTCATCTCGCTCAGCATCGAGACTTTTTCTGCACAGGGAAACGAGTGTCAGAGGACGTGTGTGTGACTCTCTCACTCTCTCACACACACACACTCACCACTCAGCGTTGTGTAGTAGCTGTTGGCTCGCAGCTCCTCGAAGCAGAACTCCTCTTCCTCCTGAAACAGACGCTCCCAGCGGTACATGAGCTTCAGCTGCCCCGCCTCACTCTTCTCGCTCTCCACCGCCGCCCTGCAGGAGTGACACCACATCACTCTTCACTAGTGAACAAGCGTTCCTCTGGCTTTTATACATTCACATAAATGTCCGGTTTTCACTCTTGTCCATAAGAACATTCAGCGTGTCCGTAAAGCGACCGGCTCTTTGCAAACAATACTACGTGCAAATACTAAGAGAAAATAAGATGGACTTTATTAATCACACTAGGGGAAATTTTTGTGTTCAGCAGCAGCAAAAAAAAAAGAGAAAGAAAAGAAGTTTTTAACAGAAACGAATAAGGACAATTTACAGTGACGGCAAAAATGCAAACAGCAAAGAGAACAAAAGAAAGAAACAACAATAATAATAGTCCAGTCCATAATAATAACTACTCCATGATAATACTCCATATAATAATAACTACTCCATCATAATACTTATGGGAAACACTGTCGTTTAATCTTTGCGAGACTCTTCTACTCTTATTCATACTACAGTTAAGAAATAAATTGAAGCTGGGTTTTCTAACAGAAGAGTTGATATTTAGAACATAATTATTTATATACAGACAGTATATTTGTAAAATTCAGTGCATTTGTAGGACACTTTTCAGTTACAAATCGCATGTGTGAAAATGTAAAAAAAAGAGTGATGCGTTTCATTCATTTATTCGAATTTTATGTTCTATTCACAATGTTCTGTGAATTTATTTTAAAAGACTATTATAATAGATAATTGATAAGACTATTGTTTTGTCACACGTTTTCACTGGTTTTATTTCTTTACAGGACTTAATTTTGCACCATTCAAGCATGTTAAAGCATGTTCATCAACCTCAGCCTGTCTGAATTTGTGTCTCGACGGTATCGTCCTCTTTTTTTGTAAATAAAAACATGGTCACCATACTTTTAACGTCAGATTAGAAGTTCAAGTGATCGGGAGCGCGCGCGCGTGCATGTCTATATAACTGAAATATCACAATTCAAAAGCCTTGTCACACGTTTTTTCTAATAAAAGCTTTTATCTTGCCGACTAGACAAAAACGTTAATGCTTAACACGCACGACAACAACAAACACACGTTGTTGGAATACGAAAATTGGCCTAAAAAGCGAATGTAAACAAGCGTAATAGAACGTTGACGTGACCAAGACAACAAACGCCCGCTGAAAACAAATCAATATTCCACGGGGCAGACGGTGTGTCGGTTAAACCTTCACCTGCGGGAGAAGGAGGCGAGCTCGGCCGCGGACTGGACGCTGACGGGGTCGCTGGACAGGTTAATCCTCGACGCCATCGCTCACAACCTCGGAAAGCCTCGGAAATTCAAACCTTATCACGTGACCACGACGTGCGTGCCGACGTCATCGTTCGTCACCAGACTAATCATTTCATAAATATAGATACGTGGGACAATTTTTGCACGGGAAATGGAACCAGCGTCGAAACACGAAACCTACAAACTCCTTTATTAAAATATTTGCGGTCATTCTAAAATGTGTCGCAGCGTCACCGGCGTCGTGAGCACCGCCCCCTAGTGTTCGCGGCGAAGTGGCCCGTTAAAGTCAGTGATTTTATGAAAATTAATTCAAGAATAAACCAGCCACTTATCTGTGTCTTTACACAATTGTGAATTTTCAATTGAATCCTCAAGAAAAAAAATGTATATATAATAAAATAATAAATAAATATATATAAATAAAAATATATATTTTAAAATATATAAAATATTAATTTACTTCTGGTACACAGAATTTATATATATATATATATATATATATATATATATATATATATATATATATATATATATTGTGAACGAAAAATAAATATATAAAAAAAAAAATTTTATTTAGAAAATATATTTAGTAAAGATTTAAATAAAAAAGCAAGACCTTTACTTGTTTTTTTCAAAAGCACATTTTATTCATATTAAAATGATTCTTAGCAAGCGACAGATTTTCTGTAAAAGAAAATATTTCCTGGACAGTAAACGTTCAGTCTGCACCTTGTGGCCAATTATTCAGCTTTGATTTTGAGGAGCATCACAGATTATTAGAGGTTAGATTCGAATGAGAGGTGGTCAAGCTGTAGATTACCATTGTACTTATTTATAATCCCTCTCACTGTGAAAGTCCATTTCATACTTCATAAGAGCAGAAGGGGACGTGAGGTTTAGAGTGCAGTTTATATTACCAAAGTCACCCACAGCCTCAGCAAAAACATCAACACTCACATTAAACCATCGAGAGAAAACCTTTGATTTGAAACCATTGTGAGGATATCGATTCCAATCTGTTTCTCCAGTGAAGTCGTCGTACGATGGCTGAGAGAGCATCATTTCCGTGGCAGCTATGATGGTGCCGATGGGAGCGAAATCCGTTTCCACCAAAGACGTGATGTTCATCGTCCTGTTTTCGCTTCTATCCTTGATGTACACGTCCATATCTAGTTCTCGCAAGGACTGGACTCGAGCCAGATCTCCGTGTAAGGTCACGCGTTCATCCGTGGTAAATTTCATCCACTCGGTGTTAAAATACACAACACCTTTTCCAGTGGTGTTCATGCTGGACCGCAGACCTTCTGACGCCACGTGAGCCGCAAAGTCGTTGTTGGCAGTGACTCGGAGGAAGTGATCTTTCCAGAAACTTCCATCAAAGTCCCCCTTTGAAAGCGATAACATGGAGATGGAGGATCTCGTCGCATCCATCTGGAAGCTGTTCTCAGCATCTCCGTGTCCGGAAGCATCTTCTTCTGTCAGATTAAACTTGTACGTGGCCTTCAAGGCTGACGCCATCTTTGGACGAGCCCTGGTGTCTGCTGTGAGCTGATGGGTGCCGTTCAAAAGAACGTTCTTCACATTGACCATAGCCGTCGTGTCAGCGGAGAACCTTCCCTCGTAGACGTTTCCTAGAGTGAAGGTGGCGTTGTGAGAGCCTGTGACGTGCCTGTTCTCCAAACACAAGGTGGAGGCCAGTCTCCATCCTTCATCAGTGGCGAGGCTGATGGATCCATCAAGCTTGCCCTGCACGGACTTGTGCTCCGAGACCGTTCGGGCAGCGACACGCATCGCACACTCATTCATCAGGAAAACACCAGCAGAAGCCTTCAGCTCAAAATCAGGGCATCGACAAAACACGTCAAACAGCAGGTTGCCGAATGCAGGAATGACCAAAAGGTCCACATCCTCCATGGGATTCAAAGTTGGAGCTATCTTCTGGTACACAAGCTTAGCATCGAGGACTACACCATCATGCGGAACCAGCACTAATCCTCCAGGAAGAAATGCAGTGGGAAGGTTGACGTCTAAACTCAGGTGCGTGTAGAGCCCCACGTCAGCCCGACTGTTGCCTGCGGTGAAGTTAGAGCTGAACTTGTGCCAAGAAGACTCGCTCTTTGACACCAGATTGACGTGTTGCACCTCAGCGTCGAGCAAAAGAGCAAAGTCATTCTGACTTTCCCACATCTCTGTTAGCATATTAGCGAAGAACACTACATTCGCCCGGTTCTGGGACTCGACAGCGGCCTCTCCCGGACAAACCGTGACGTTCACCGTGTTGGTTAGGACACCGGAGGCAAACTGCTGAAGTTCGGTTTCGTGAACCACTTTGAGTTGCAGAGTCAAATCGTCGATCTGAGCTTCTCCAGACGCCACCAACAAACTGTTCTTGATGTAGGGAGACTCGCTTTTAACTTCAGCGTTGAACTGCAAGAGTCTCGGGAGGACGCCGTCCGCACCCGCTTTCATCGCCATCTTCAGGAGATCACTGTCGGTGCGTCCGGCCAGGGTCATCGTGAGGCCACTGAGGTCGGAGGTCAGGTCCAGCTGGCTTCTGTGCACGGCCTGATCCGAGAAGCCCTTGAGCACCAGCCCACCCTTGCCGTCGTTCCGGACTCTCACGGTGATCGCCGAGGAGTCTTGGATGAGGACGGCGTTGTGGTCCAGAGTGACTTCGCTGGACAAGGCGTAGGAAGGATCGGTCAATTGGTGGTTGTAGGACGTTCCGAGGGAGAAGCGCACTCCATCGTCCAAACCGTTTGAAGAGGACGCGTTCAGAGTCAACACCGTCTGCTGCGTCAGACTCAGGTCCTTCATCGTGAAGGTCGCCTTCTCTGAAACCACCAGGCGAGTGTCTGCAGGCACAGCGACCCGCACCGTCGAGCTCAGGTCGTAGCTGTAGGCCGGAATGAAAGGTACAGATGCGCCTTTGGACTTGAGAGTGATGTCATAAAGATGGTGTGTCTTGGAGGAGTTGGTGATCTCCGCTGTGGTCCTGACAGAGTAGAACGGGCTGCTGATGTTGACGCTGCTGTGAATACTGGTGAATGGTGGGAGCAAAAAGGCCAAGGTCGTTCCGGGGAAGCCGGGAGTCTTGGAGGAAATGTTTTGATGCTCTATGAACTCGGGAGTGGAGAAGACGGAATTCTCCCTCAAGTGGTGAAACGCACTGAAACGCCGAGATCTCAAGGAGGCAATGACGTCCTCCAAGAGGCGAGAGACAAAGACCTGGAGGGATTTGAGCGGGACAGCCAGACCTGTGGCCGCTTCATCCAGCTTAAGCTTCTCAATCTGCTGGACAAACACATCCAGAACGTCTTCGATTATTCCATCAATCTTGTGTTTCAGCAACAAGAGCCTCAAGTACTCCAACCCGGCATCTAATCTACTTGACTTGAGTTCTGCAAACAGCCATTTGACACTGGAAACCGTTGACATTTGCTGGACGTCAATTGAACCTGCAAGGTTTTTCACAGTTTCAAAAACGCCGTTGGAATCATCCAGTTGAGACTCCAGAATTTCCATCACGTCCCTGATGCAACTGGCCATAACCTGGATAAACTGCTCCACGGTGGACACGAGCTCCGTGAGAAAGTTCTCCAGATGTTCCAGCAATGAGGAACGTTCACGGATCAGAGACGTCAAGAGCTGCTTTAGCTGCTCAGCTCTTATCTCCAAGTTGAGACTGGACATCATGCTACTGACCAGCCGAGGGACAATTGGGGAATTGACTTCTAGTCGGTTGATGCAGTGCTTCACTGTCTCTGCGAGACTCACCGCTGACATTCTGATGTTCTCCAGGCTCTCAAGTAAAGGCAGAGTCACGTGACTAGACTCGTTTTTATTGTACTTTATGGAGCCGGAATATGAAAACTCTTGATTATCGGCATCCCCACTGAACAAGTCGGCACTGAAGGTTCCCTCCAGACCAAGTCTCTGAGGAGTATTGTAGGCTCTGATTTCCTGACTGACCGCGTGGTTGCTTACTTTGGCCTTGGTGGACACGGAGGTTTGCTGCTTGGATGGGAGCAGCAGAAGGTCAAAGCTGCTGTTTAGTTTAGTCTCTATTGATCTATATCTTTCAACGTAGTGCGAAGTTGAGATCCCGTATTCCTGAATGTGAGCGAAGGAGAGTGGTTGAGCTTTCAAGAGGAACTTTGTGCTCATCTGTCCGCTGTGCCGGTGTTCTAAATACACTTCACCGCTTGCATCCGACCTGGACTCCAAATGCAGTTGAAACGGAGCCACGGCAGCTTGAATCAGGCTGTCAAGCTGGAAATCGTCTCTTTTTAGACTAAGTTCGTTTTTAAAACTGCCGACAAGTCCGTCAATCTCGGTGTGGGTTTTGTGGTTCAGTTGAGCTCCGATTATCGTTCCTTGGCTTGTGCAGACGGAAGACAGCGCTAGACTGCTGTAGTTGGTCTGAAAGGAGAGCGTCAGCCCCTCCAGGTTCAGGAGACTCTGAAGTTTGGTGGTGCCACTGCTGGACAGTCCGTCTTTGTCGAGCGTAAGAACGGAATTCTGGTCGATTTTGTGTGACAGGAATTTACCAGAAGCATCACTGTGAAGACGCAAGCCAGTGGAGCTCAGTTCTCCTGTCAGCGACGACTGTAGCCTTTCTCCAGAAAGACCAGATCTTGTCGTGACCTTCATGTGGACACCTCTAGCTGTGGAAATCACCTCGGCTTTGTTTTGTATCTTGATGCTGGACATTGACACACTGGTATCGGATTTCAGAGCGCGTTCCGACTTTGAAAAGGTGATCTCAGCTGTGTTTTTCAGTTTGTCTTTGAATGCTGATGTGGTGGAGAGAACAGACAGACGTCTGTCAGCTACAGTAGCTTCTATGGTGTTATCGGCCTGAAAATATTTGGAATTAATGGTCAGTGATAAAGTGACCTTGGGCTCTGGTCTGAATGGAAGAAATGAAACCAACTGAGTAAGTTCTCCTGAGGCCTGTGCTGTCCCAGCCTGGAAAACCACCTCCAGTTGTCTGTTCCCTGTCATCCCTTCTTCATTGCTTTCAAACTGTCCACGGTGCTTCATCACAATCCCTAATCCCAATGGACTGTTCACCTCAAACTTGCTGCTGGATTTCAGATTGATTTGTTCAGCAAAGTTCAATGTCTCCTCAACTTGGACGCTGACGTTGATAAACCTGTGGCTGACTGTGGTCCTCACACAAGCTTGGAGAGATTCATCAGACGTTTCTGCAACTGAGGCCGATCCTGTGAAACAGCAGGAGACAGACATAATGCCGTTGTGCCGGGTGCATAGTAGATGAATTAAAATTTTATTTAAGTTTGCATTTACCTTCAGCTGCGAAGGAAAAGAGGTCAACAGGACTTGACCCGAGAACTTTGACCTTGGCAGAATAGCTGGAGCGTTTAGCAGGATCCTCACCAGCAGATCCCGCTACCTCAAGGTTGTAGAAGTTGCTGCTGAGTTTTCCAGACGCTCCTGCAAAGCCAAACACTGGCAGTGACACGGTCTCAGGAAGGACGATGGTTGGAAGCGGAATGTGGATGGGGCCAAAGTCAAGGTCAAGCTGAGGGATCGTCAGTCTTGATATGTGGATTTCTTTGAGACCGTCAAAATATCCAGTAGAAATCCGATCCGGAGGAAGACTAATGGTGTAGTAGCCCTGGCCAAACTGGTATTTTGCAGTAGCATCTCTGTAAAGATAGACGTGGTGACAATATGATCATACATGGACATTAAATGGTTAACTTACACATTGAAGAAGAGTCTCTCTGGAGACAGAGTCACAGGCAGGTGCGTCACGCTCTCCTGCAATCACGTTTACAGTTAGAATTTTACATCTATATCAATCAAAGAAGGAATTGAACACTCACTCCAACGGAATCATCCATGATTCCACGGATCTTGCTCTCTATCCTGCCAACGCGCTGGATGACGCTGTTGACGAATGCGTCTACGGCCTGGACGCTGGGAGTGTCCTCAAAAGAAGTTCCAGACTTAAGGGCAACCTTGATCTCCTCAGAATCTGAAACGACACATTTGAACTCAAATTGACATTGAATGTATTGCTTATCAAAGCGAGCAGATCAGGGCCTGTACCACAGGTCAGGGTCAGGGTGTGACGAGAGGAGGTGTCGGGGAGACTCAGGTCACTCTTCAGCTCCAGCGCCATCGGCTCCTCCAGCGTAACCTTTGCAGACACTTCAGACACAAACTGAAGAGGAGGAATGAGCAGCTCTGAAGATACCGTGTGTGTCTGCCTGTTGAAGAGCACCGTGTGTGTGGCTTCGATGGCTGTGCCTGTACGGAAGCAAACCACCATGTCCACGTTCAGCAGGCAAGTGTAAAAAATGCTTATCACCTTCAGCTTTAACACCAGTAGTGACTTTGTGTACACCATCAGCGCAGTCGTACTCAACAGAGGCGGTGAATCCTGTGAATCCTTCAGCTGGATGGAGCTCAACTGCAACTCTAAACACACAGACAGAAGAGATGTAATGGTGAAGAGTCGGTGTGGCGGTGAGACGTTAAAACACTTTCTTACTTGCTGTCACCAGTGAGCGGGAATAAAGCGGATTTCAACTTTGACGTTGCATCAAAATATTGCAGAATAGAACAGAACTTCAGCCCAGGAACCGGCTCGAAGCACTTTTTGGCCGCGGAAGACGTCCCTAACCCCGGAATGGACACTGTTTGGCCGTTACCAACAGACACCAGAGAATTCCTGCAAGAGGAACAAGCTCGCTAAAGCAGTAACTCTTCACATCCTCACTTTATTCTTTGGGGCTTCTAAACCAGATCGCTTACGTCACACTGAGGATTTCAGTGGCCTCACGAGGAGCGGGAATTACGATCGTCATCTTTTTACTGGTCAGCGAGAGTTTCACTCGAAAGTCACTCTCGTGGTAGACGCTAGTGTGCATCTCCACACCAGAGTCCACGTAGTCCGGCAAGTGAGCGCCAACCTCCGTCACAAACTCAATGCCAGCAGACGGCGTGACAGCAAGTTCCTTCTGTGGAAACACAGACTTTGTTTACATTTATTTTCACCCAATGCCCATTTTTATCTCCTTTAGACCAAGGCTTCAAAGGCCAAGAGGAACGTAAAACTCCTGGACACTCACTCAATCGGTGGCAGAACATTTTATCCTTTGACAGAGACTCACCCAGTCTTTGCTAAATTTCATTCCTCCTTTGATTCCCGGTGTGAAAGTACCAGAAAGAGCCAGTTTTAATGGGAAGCCAGGACCAGTGGGGAGATAGTACTCATTATCCATGAAGATGTAGTGGAGAAAAAGTTCACTGTCCGCACCAGAGAACAAGCTTTTGACAAACTGAGAAATTGAAAAGGTTTAATCTAGTCGTGTCAAGGATGTCCTTGTAAATCAGGTGTGTAACTGAAGCCTCACCTCACGGGGGATCTCCTTAAAGAGAACGTCGATCGTGCCGGCTACAGACTTAACAAAGTCTTCCACATCTTCTGTTTTAAGATAGCCAAGCTCTGCTCCCATCAGCCTGAGATACACCATGGCCTCAGGAGCATCATGGGACTTCAGGTCTTCAAGGACCCTGCTGATCTTATCACGGAATTCTCTGACAAAGCTTGTGGGAGCCTTAAATGACAAACAATTGTGATGAGTTGCCTTCACAATTTCTTGTTAGAGCACAAACAATACCTGTCTTTTCTTTCTCTCATTTGTCATGATGGGATGCAGCTTGTCCGAAGCAAACAGAATGGTCTTCAGTACCGTATTCGGGAAAAACCCATTGTCTCCAAAAAGGGCATCGACAAAAGGCTCAAACCCTTGACCATCAATTCCAATCTAAAGCAAGAAGAAACATAGCAGTACAAAAGAGCAACAGCATAGGAATTTGACCCAACTCGCACCTCAATCATGTCCATGTCAAACCCGAAGGCATTCAAGGTTGTTTTCAGCATGACTTCCTTTGGAAGAGTGTCGGGAGCTTCAAAGATCATATTTCCCTCCAGAGACCCAAGACTGTAGTATTTAGAGAACTTGAAGGGATCAACCACAGTTCCAACTTCATTGTCTTCAAAGGCATCTCGAATCATCTGGCGTAGTCTAGGGAACACAAAACAGCGGGTGAAAAACCTTGCGGAAATCATCCATGTCTCTAAAATTGGCAAACTTGTCTTTTATTGGAGTCCTAGACTGCTTCATACTCAAAGGTCTCGGGTGCCGTGGAGCTCAAGACGTGAGAGACGTAAGACATGTAAAAGCTCTTGGCCTGAGGATTTTTCTCAAGTCGTAAAGCAGCAGCCATCTGAGAAAGTTCTGCAGGGTGCGGATTCTTCATCAGGACCAGGAAGGCAGCGACACGCTTCTGAACCGATGCAGTAGAGTCGAGGACGACCTGCATCAGCACCTCACGACCCTGAGAGCAAATCATGTGTGCGGTGAACCGTCTCTACAGTTCATCAGACAGTCAGGTACACGTGTTTGCTGCAAGAAGTCCTCATGAGAGTATATTCTGAATGCACAAACCTCCTTGGGAACGGTGATCTGCCTGTAGATCTGAACCGCAGCTTGCTGAGCTTCAGAAGAGACCATCGGGTGGCTAATGCACTGAATAATAGCAGAGTTCCAACCAGGATGAGAAGATCCGAGGGCAGCGGCCATGTTTCCTGAAGCCTGAATCAGAGCGTCAGGGTTAGTAAATGTTCCACACGTTTCATTGTTGAACATGATCAAGCGTGTAGAGTTTGCAGACATACCCTCAGCAGGAGGAACAAGCGATCCTGGTCTCCTCTGCAGTCGCCGATCTGTTGAAGCACATGTTCAGACACGGCCTGAATCTCTGGAGTGACGCCTTCAGCTTCATAGAGTCTCGGGTGACAAGGAAACACGGTTAGTCCATCTGCATGTCACTAAAGCATCTCCTAGTCTAACAGATCAGTCTCCACACCTTCTCACAGAATTGCTCAAAGCATAGTAGATGGCTTTGCTTGGCTTGGTCTTGGCAAACCTCAGCATTTCTTCGAGCAGAACACGTGAGGGGTGGGATATCATCCCCATGGCGTAGACACTCGCGTCAACCTCGAAAGAAGGCGTGTCAAAGCTCTGGAACATCTGCATGACAGCACTACTGCATTCTGGGGTCCCACACTGGAGCAGAGCCTGGTAGGTCAGAGGTCGGGAGATCTCCAGAGCCTCAGACACGGCAGCGGTCAAGGTCTGAGCGTTCATCCTGCGGATCACTGACACGAGCTTGTGTGCCAGACCGGCTCTCTTCCGCCCCTCTCTGCTCTGCGACAGGTGATGGAGGTCCCGCAGGACAGCCAGCGCCGCTTCTTTGTCCTGGATGGGGCTCATGTCGACAATACGGTCCACGTGGAGCGCCGTCGCATGTGGCTGATCTAGAACAACCATCAAATTAAAGTCTGGCATATAGTTAGTCAGTCCCTCCAGGATTTTTGCAAGGTATGGTGGTCCGTAACTATCTTCACCAATGACTGTAATGTTAGCATGCCAGAGGAGACTGGCACCCGAGAGTCGGGTTTTCCTAGCCACTGTCGCGATCTAGGTTGTTCTTCTTGTCATGGACGTAGTCTTAACACCAACAAGAAAAATAGATCTTTTTTTTTTTTTTTACTGACCTGGTTTTTTCCTAATTCTGCGTAGTGGCTTTGAGTTGGTATGGGACTCAGAAAAGTGCTATATAAATAAACTTGTACTTGAATTAAAAGGCGATCATAAGCACCGCTTGGTGGTCAGAATCCTAAAATTCTGAGTAAATACATTTAGTAACAATACTTCTTTTACTTTTTTAACAAGCCTAACTCGGGACTTTTACTTGATTGCTAGCTAGAAAATTTCTAGATGTAGTAGAGTGTATGTGCTGTAGGGGGTGCTACGATTCCACTTGCAATGTCCATATATAGGCATGTACTAGTTCGTTCACAGACAGCGAGTTCCCCATGTTTGTGTGATTTTTTTTTGTATTGTTTAAATGTCTTTCAGTGTTATTTAGCCACTGCTAAGTGTTGCTGCATGCATAAAGTTTCATTTTCTCTGTAATTTGTTATTTATTTATTTTAAATTCATGCCTCGGTGTCCTCCTGCTGGAGCTAGAGAAGGTGGCTGATAAGGTCTTCTGCTAAGTCTATGCGATCAGGGAATCGTGGAGAGACTGATTAATGATGAGGAAGCACTTAAACCAAAGAGCTGATCGCTTACAATGGTCAAAGACACGGTTGTGGTTCTCAGAAACCTCAATTAGGTTCAGGATCTGCTTGCCAACGCTGGTCACGCCATGATCTCCACTGCCAATGACACAAACTCTGTTCAGCGTTTGAGTAAAGTGATATGAGGATTGATATGAGGACTTTCAGTCGATCAGCTCACTTAGAAAAAGGCAGAAGGACGTGTTTGTCGGTGCACGTGCCGAACGTCATGTGCCGCTTCTCGTGGTCAAACTGGTACGTGCAGGTCTGAGAGCTCCTGATGAGGCGGGCGAGAGGATGGCGCTGTAACAGAACGACAGACCTGAATCAGTCCAGACCTGATCCACAAGCCAAGCTGAGAAGGTCCCACTCACCAGTCCAGTAATCAAGGCCAGAGGACTGGTGTGGTCCTTTCCCAGTCTGAACTGGTCACATCGGTTGAGGTTTCGGTGCAGAGTCACATTCGTGGCGACGTCCTGTCTGCTGTTCACCGTCCAGTCCGTCTCACACAGTCCATAAATAGTTGGCTGAAGAGAAGACAGAGCGTAACTGCGCTAAGACGTCAATTCGCCAACTTTGAGGGTCGGGTTTCCGCGAACCATCCTGCTGTCGATCTTCTCCTCGTGCACAGGCACAGCGAGAGCGGAAACGATGCCCCTCTTGATGTTGAGGACGTTGATCCGCTCGTCCTTCTCCGGGAAGAGCTTGACGTCATGGCGTCCCTCCACGCTGAACTTCAGAGGATGCCTGAACAGAACCAGAGCCTGCCGTCTACTGACCAATCATAGTTCAGGAGGCGTGACACTCACCTGGACATGCTGGTCTTGAACTCTTCAGCGCTGAGACTCGCAGCTCCAAACTCAGGATTCCCTTTATTATCGACGCCCGTCACCTGAGTCAGCGAGCAGTCGAGCGTGTGCAGAACATACCGGCACGGATCCGGAACCTCCAGCTCCACCTGCCAGCGTTCAGCCGAAGTCAAGCCTTTTACAAACATCTACCGTCCGAGACGACCAGCTCGGCTCTAAATACCATGGCAATGTCCAAAAGTGGATTCCAGCTTTATTTTTTAAATGTTCTCACGTGACTTTACCTTACAGGCGACTCTGGGACCGTTGACGGCCCCGTTCAGGGAGTTCAGCGACTGACCCTCATAAGCGTAATGATACCTGTGGAGCGGCGGGTACGTCTTGGCCACTAGGAGCAGCAGAGAGCAAGAGATTTCAGTCAGTGCGGACAACAGACAGATGGCAAATGGAACCCACAGACGACTGAGACGTACACAAACACTGCTCCGTGCCATCCTGTGCTCCTGGAAACACAAAGCATCGCCATGATTATACACAATGTTCGTTTGCAGTGAAATGCTCTACTATTCTCACACAAGAACGTGCATGGATTGTTCAGAGCTGTCCAAACTCTCCTCAACATAGAAAAAGTGAATTATAAGAGAATCAAGTTGGAAACCCAATATTACTTTTTTTTATCGCTGGTGATAAAGTTTGTTTATTGTCAGTTTACAGTGACATAAATATGTAAATAAAAAAAATTCAAAAAATTTAATGAATACAAGTATACACTTGTATTAATACAAGTATACACTTGTATTACATAATTGGATCACTAGGTGGCAGCAATAAGTCGCTACATGGTGTTTCATTGCAGTGACCACTAGGGGAGCTGCTCCCAATTTGGAAAAATATTTTATTTTTTTCTTCAGATCTTTCTTCAGATCTTGTAAAGGCTTGTCTGGTGGGTTTCTTGATTGTGGCGATGGTACATTATTGTGTTTGAAATTTTAACCCCTTCTTCTTAAGCACCTTGTATCTCTGGAGCTGCATCTAAAATAAAATAAAAAATTGTTTTGCTTTCTTACGTATTTTTACAAGAACTAAAAAACTTTTTAAGCTTTCCTCCTGGTACCCCGCATTAGAACCTCAAAACAACTAGTAAACATCCACTCCTGAGCTTATTTTTTTTAGAATCCCATATGAAAGTGTTGAAGAAAAGCAAGCGTGATGTTCTTACTGGAGAAAGTGAAGATGCTGAAGAGCAGCAGCAGACGGACAGTGACTGCAGGAACCATCACTGTACTTGTGGCTTTATGTTCAACCCTGGCCTGGATATCGATTCTGGACCAGAAGTGGGTGTTTGGACTTCCCAGTCCTTGCACAACAACTCAAGCCTCTCGTCAGGACCTACAGTCACATATAATAATAATAATAATAATAATAATAATAATAATTAAAACTTTATTGATCCCTTAATGGGGATATTCGTCTCTGCATTTAAGCCATCTGAACAATCTCGGAGCAGTGGGCAGCCTCAAGTGGCACCCGGGGGGTATTTAGTGGTCTGTGCCTACCACTGGACCACAACTACCCCAATATACACCGCAATACATGCCCTGATACACACCATAATAGATGCCCCAATATATACCGCAAATTATGTCCAATACATACCCCAATAAATACCCCAATACTGTATATTCCCCTAATAGGTGCCCCAATATATATTGAAACATCCCCCCATAGGTGCCCCAATATATACTCCAATTTATACCATAATATATGCCCCAATACTTAGCCCAATAAATGACACAATATATGCCCCGATATATACCCTAATAGATGCCCCAACATATACCAAAATATATGCCCCGATATATACCCCAATAGATGCCCCTGTACATACACCATTATATGCATCAATTTATATGTCATTGCAGTAAATGCCCCAACATATACCCCAATATAAGACCCAAAGTATGCCCCGATACATTTACCCTAATAGATGCCCCAACATATACCACAATTACATTTATACCAAAATATATACCCCAATTTATGCCCAATACATACACCAATAGGGGTCCCAGTTATGCACCAGTATAATTCTCAATATATACCCCAATGCAGTAAATGGTCCAATATATGCCCCGACATATACTCCAATAGATGTCCAATATATAACCCAAAATATGCCCTAATGCAGTAAATTCCCCAATATATACCAATAGATGCCCCAACACATACCCCAGTAGAAGCCCCAATATATACGTACGTATGTGGCATATAAAGAGCAGTCGACGGCTTGATGCTGTGGAGTAAATCAAATGTTTGATCTCCTGCACGACCTGCAGCTTCAACTCAAGCCAAACACGGACTTTGGATGATCACACACACACACTGACGAGGATATGTGTTTCACAACTATACTACACCACACACACACACGACACACACACACACACTGACAAGGATATGTGTTTCACAACACACACACACACACACACACACACACACACACACACACGTTAGATGGTTGGGTGGTCAGTGACATGGGAAGGGAAATACGAATGTTATGTAATACGAAAGCTAATGTAAAAATCATCCAAAAATAAAACAACAGCATAGAAACAAAACAGTGACTACAAACCGCCGCAATGATTCGTCGTGTGCCATTTCCCACTGTATGAATAATTTAGTATTTCATGAATCATTTTATTGTCCAGAGCTACAGTCCAGAGAAGATGTTGGACACTGAAGACACACACGTCTGTGTAAGAAGATGAACAGACGGTAATTCATGTCTGTTTCTCCATGACACCATCCTTCAGTGAAAATGTGTGTGTGTGTGTGTGTGTGTGTGTGTGTGTGTGTGTTAGAGTAAGAGAGACAGAAAGAGAGATTGTGTGTGAGGGTGACAAGAAACAGAAGACTATCAGTGAGAGAAGAAAAAAAGTGAGTGAAGGATGAAAGAGAGAAGTTTGTGTGTGTGTGAAAGAGAAAGAGAGCAATAATGAGAAACAATATGAGAGAGAGAGAAATGGATAGGAAGAGAGACAGATAGATAGACAGACAGACAGATAGACAGACAGACAGACAGACAGATAGACAGACAGACAGACAGACAGAGAGACAGACAGATAGATAGAAAAAAGGGAAAGAGTGAGTTAGACCGTAAAAGAGAAAGAATGTGTTTGTGTGAGAGGAAAGAGAGATAGAGACAGGAGGGTGTGAGAGAGAGTGTGTGAGGGTGGAGTTTGTGTGGATGTGGGCGGAGTCTGTAGGGGAAGTCCCAGACGTGGAGTGTGAGGAGAAACATGTGGAGTGAAGGAGCAGCTGAAGTCGCTCGCACAAGCAGAAGAAGAAGAAGAAGAAGAAGAAGATCAGCACAGCTTATCACTGGTCAGATGCAGCTCAGTGGAATGTAACAGTCTTCCAGAAACTTCCGGACAAAAGGATCTTTTCAATCTGCGGGATCTGGTCTGTGCTTTTCGAATCTTAACAACCGTGGCAGACTTCTGAAAGGTTTGACATTTTCTCAGGAATCCTTCAGAATGTCGGAGCGCAAACGATCCACGAGACGCTGAGAGTTCTGCAGAACTGAAGAACGTTCTGGAACCTACTGAGGAGTGGAATCTTGATCTTCTGGGACTCGAACTGGGATGTGAGGTCATGTGACGCAGGGATGAGGAGGCGTGTCCTGCTCCAGATGTGCGCGCTGCTGTGCGTGCTGGCCTTCTGCGCTCACATCTGCCTGCGGACACGACGCTTCTGGACGCCGCAAACACACCTGGATCGGCCTGTTGCCACGGTGACGGAGGCCTGGAATCATCGCAGACGAGTGAGTGAGAGAGCGAGACGCTTCTCCATCACTTCCTGACCTTTGACCTCAGGTCAGATGACCTCATCATGCTCCAAATGAGTGTCCCCCAGCGGGAGGTCAAAGGTCACACAGTTACGCAACAAAGCAAAGAAAGGGCAGAGAAACGATAGAGAAAGACATGTGTAACGCAGACAGAAAGAAGGAAAGAGATAGAGAGATGCAACAGAAAGAGAATGAGTGAGAGATGGAAATGAGAAGATTTGAGCGTGTGTGTGTGTGTGTGTGTGTGTGTTATGCAACTGAATCAGGAGAAACTCATCACATAATCAAACGCTCAAACACTTCTTTATGAAAAAACACGTCTCTGCACGTCTGGGGGGGGTAGAGAGAGAAAATAGAACAAGACGAAGATGAGAGAGAGAGAGAGAGAGAGAGAGAGAGAGATAAATGAACAAGAGAAGATGAGACAGACGAGAGTTAGAGAGACAAATGAAATAGACAGAAAGTGAGAGGGAGAGAGACAGAGAGTGAGAGAGATGGAGAGAGACAGAGAAAGTGAGAGAGAGGGAGAGAGACAAAGTGAGAGAGATGGAGAGAGACAGAGAGAGAAAGTGAGAGAGAGAGAGAGAGACAGTGAGAGAGATGAGAGAGACAGAGGGAGAGAGAAAGTGAGAGAGGGAGTGAGAAAAAGTGAGAGAGACAAAGAGAGAAAGTGAGAGAGGGAGAGAGAGAGAGGGAGAGAGACAGAAAGAGAAAGTGCGAGAGAGGAGGAGAGAGAGAGAGAGAAAGTGAGAGAGAGGGGGAGAGAGAGAGAGAGAATACATGAAATACAGATGAGACAGACAAGAGAGAAAGAAAGAGATAGAGAGACGCAACAGAAAGAGAAGGAGTGAGAGATAAAAATGAGAGGTTGTGATCTTCAATCACCTGTGTGTGTTTCAGAGGTGGAGGTTGAATCTTCAGCCGTGGGCTTCACACACTCACCTGCTGCAGGAAGAAGCTCAGCGCTTCCTGCTCTACATCTCCACAGCGCAGGTGTGTGTGAGTGTGTGTGTGTGTGTGTCGCTTCAGCTGTGTTGGGTGTGACGCATTACAAAACAACGCATTACTGTAATTAAATTACCTTTTCCACTGAAAAAGTCACGTACCAGATTACTGTTCATTTCTAGGTCATTTAATAGCAGTTGCTTGCAATGTACTTGCGTTACAATGTAAAAATAATTAAACTC
>QKNR01014362.1:300740-303240 GCA_028031935.1 Paedocypris micromegethes | reverse complement strand
ACGAGAGAAAGAGACAGACAGAGAGAGAGAGAGAGACAGAGAGCATGCAAATCAACAAGAGAGGATGAGACAGACAAACAGAGACAAGTGAGATAGAGAGACAAAAAAGAAATAGACAGAAAGACAGAGACAGATGTGTGAGACAGACAGACAGACAGAGAGAGAGAGACAAATGGAGAGAGAGAAAAGAGTGAGAGAGACAGGCTAAAAAAGAGAGAGGGAGAGAGACAAACAGACAGAAAGAGAGATAGAGAGAGTCTTCTCGTGTAGAGTAGAGAGTGATGGCAGTGATTCAGGTCAGTCTGCCGCTCTGGTCTCGTCCCACTTTCTGGTGGTTCCCTCAGGTGGAGGTGCTGAAGCTGGACGTGGAGGGTGCGGAGTGGAAGATCCTGGAGAACCTGCTGCTGGAGGGCGTGCTGGAGGGCGTGGCTCTGCTGCTGGTGGAGCTTCACCTGCACTGGGCGGGCTTCGAGGTGGGCGGGGCCGAGCCAGCCGTGGTGCGCTACTGGTTCAGCCTGCTGAAGGAGCTGGAGGGGGCCGGCTTCCGCCTCTACCACGCCCACAGGAAGTCCACCGCGCCTCCACTGCTCCTCCAGCCCGGCAGCGGCTCCTACACACTGGGCTGGGTCAACCTGCGCTTCTCTCCACCAGACTAGAAGATCAGCAGCTCACCTCCTCTCCGGTGTCTGACCTCGTCTGACCTCTTCTGACCCCTTGACCTCAAGCTCCAGGTTGATTATGTCACTTCTGGTTGATGGTTGAAAGTCATTGTGGTTCCATGTGTAGTGACAATAAAGTTCTAAATAAAGAATCTAATCTCGTCCCATCTAATCAAACGAGGATGTTATCAGTCACTGGTAATAATCGTCTTTCTGCTGCGATTTTGTCGTGTCAAAAATGATCGTTTTATCCTCTTCAAGAATTTAAAAGTACATCCGTTAAAAAATTTGCGGTTAAAAAAAAAAAAGTGCTCCATCATTCTTCTTGTCTTCATTTTTCAGACCATCACTCTTAATCCTGCTTCCATTGTCATTTTAGTCATCACCTTTCTTTTGCTTTTGTTTCTTCTTCTATGTAATCGGAGTTAGTGACAAAAATAAATGTAACTCTCTAAGAAACAAATGAAAGTGCTTCACGTTTTGATGATTTTTGATTTTTCGCTTTGCAATCTTCACGTTTACGTTTGAAACTTTTTCCGTTTGTTTCCTTATTTTCCAATTGGACTTCTGGCACTGGCTTCCCTTACTCTGATTGGCTGGTGAGAATGTGATCGGCAGCTCCTTGACCAAGTAGTGGGGGAGGAGTTTAGTGAGCAGAATCGGAATCTGTGTATTTCTATTATTTTCATTTGTAATTATTAGTAATTTGTAGTGATGAGTTCTGGACCGACACGTCACAGCATCTCGTTATTTAGTGCACACGTATACAAGGCTTCACGCTAAATTCTAGTTAGCACGGAATTCTACGTTTTATAATATTTTCTAATTCTATAATAAGTTTTGTAATGGTTTTTAAAACAAACTGAACATTTCATTATGTAATATTAATACATAAATACCAGGATCTTCACATATTCAGTTTCATAATGAAATATTTCAATGTGAAGAAACAATAATGCGTACTATTATTCTGAAGTATCAGACACCACAATAATTTAGCGATATTGTGCAAAAATAACACTTTAATCACAGATTATTTTGTACTCATATTAAAGGAGCCGTGAATGACATGTACACGCTCGCTGAACTCCTCCCACACTTCCTGGTCAAGCAGCTGTCAATCACATTCTCACCAGCCAATCAGAGTAAGGGCCGCCCCCTCGTGAACCTCATACCAAAAGTCCAAAAAGAAAAAAAAAACTGAAAAAACGGAAAATAAAAAGCTTTCAAACTAAAACGTGAAAAATGCAAGCGAGAAAGAAAAAACAAAAACAAACGCAAATGTGAATAATTTTAGTTTGTTACTTAGGAAATGCACCTTTGATCTTTTTTGCCACTAGTCCTCCATTTTGATTTGATCCTTGCACCTCGCAGACAATGACGCGTCAAACATCGTGGGAATTTACACAGGAATGACGGATTTATTGTCAAAACAACAGCTATCAAAACAACATCTAAAACGGCCATCAGTGACTGTGTGTGTGTGTGTGTGTGTGTGTGTGTGTGTGTGTGCGACTGGATACCAGTTCGTAATACAGGTGGTGTGACAGCGACAGTGATGAAGAGGAGGATGAAGACTCAGTCCCACAGCTTGATCTGTCCGTCCCAGCCGCAGGTGATGACCTTGGAGGTCTCGTGCGGATGCCACAGCGCGCTGATACACACCTTATCATGAGCCTTGATGCGGTGGTACAGCTTCGTCGTCTTCCAGTCCCAGATGTTCAACTTCCCGTCAGCGTCTCCGGACACCACATAACTGACCAGACAGAGAGTGTGATGGTACAGAAAATTAAAAAAAAAAGAAAATAAAAGTGTGTGTGTGTGTGTGTGTGTGTGTGTGT
>QKNR01014362.1:237575-240554 GCA_028031935.1 Paedocypris micromegethes | reverse complement strand
CACACACACACACACACACACAGACAGACAGAGACAGAGAGAGAGAGAAAGTGACACACTGAGGGAGGATCTGGCAGCAGGTTGGACTCCTGCTCTCCTCTGGTGGTCCGAGGGGCGACATCTTAAAGAGATAGTGGCGACACCTTCGGGTTCGGGCAAAGGTCAAAAAGGTCAAACACACACACACACACACGCGCACTTCCAAAGTATTTATATTTAGGGGTCTATATGTCTAAGTGTGTGTGTGTGTGTGTGTGTGTGTGTGTGTGTGTGTGTGTGTGTGTGTGTGTGTGTGTGTGTTGTGATATGGCTGTAAGCCGAGGATGCTGAGGTCAGCTGTGTCCTTCACTAAGCGCAACACCCTGATAACACACACACACACACACACACACACACACACAGTAGCTACAAATGTTTAATCGTTTGAATTTAATCAAATCCACAGAACAAGAAACCGAGAGAATGGAAGAAAACGTAAGAGAGGGAATCAGTGGAGAAAAACAGTGGGATGGAATATGAAAGTGTGTGAAAGAGAGAGAGAAATAGAGAGAGTGAGAGACAGAGAGAGGAAGACTTTCAGTGTGTGTGTGTGTGTAGACACAGTGAGTTCACACTCAGGTCTTGATCGTCCAGGTAAACACTCCTGACCTTCTTCATCCTTCTCTCTATCAGTGATGAATGTCTCAGACTTGTGTTTTTCTCTAGGATGGTGAAGGCCAAACATCTGAAGACCAGCACAATCACTGAGGCCAGTTCAGAAGAAACGTCTCACACTCGTCTGCTGCGTTTCCCCTCAAACCACCGCTTACAAACTCATGAAAGAAGCACGAGACTCTCTCTCTCTATATCTCTCTCTCTCTCTGTCTCTCTCACACTCTCTCTCTCTCACTTTCTCACTCACTCACTCTCTTATTCACTCACTCACTCTCTCTCTCTCTTTCTCTCTCTCTTGTCTCTCTCTCTCTCTCTTCCTTGCCCTCTCTCATTCTCTCTCCCTCCCTTATCTCTCTCTCTCTCTCGTCCTCCCTCAGTGTCTCTGAGATATGACACGTTATCTCTTTTCTTCTCTGGTTCTAAACTCTTGTAGTTGAGCTCTGCTCTGCGTCGATGTGCTGGTGATGTTCTCAAAATAAAAAAGGTGAAGTTGTGAATCGATTTGTGAGTGCTGTTTCATTTTTGCTTTTATAAACCGACTGAAAATGTAATAATAATAATAATAATAATAATAATAATAATAACAATGACTTTGAAGACAAACCTTTGAAGACAAACAGTGTGTATGTGGAGCTGTGTTCATTCTGCATGAGAAGTTGGTTTTAATAACTTTGGTGCTTTTTATAACTTTGGTGATGAATTGTATTCATTTTTGTTTTTCACCAATTCTATTTCACCTGGGATGTGATCAAGTGTTGTGTTGGTTCAATAAGCACGTCAAACAATACTAGAGTAACTAAAGTATTTCTCTCTCTCTCTCTCTCTCTCTCTCTCTCTCTCTCTTCTGTTCAGTAATTGGAGTTTCAGCAGGGTGAACAGAGGCTGGTTTCATTCTTCAGCAGTTATTTACACTCAAGGTCGCTGCAGCTGCGGGAGAAATTTAGGGAGTGTGAGTGTGACGATGAGAGCGAGAGACGGACGGAGCGGAGTCTTCCTCCCTTCATCTGAGCACTGAAGCTCAAGGTCGAGTTTCTCCTCCGCAGAGTCTGTTGGACACAAATCTTCCTTATCCAGCCACGGCCGCCCCAAACACACCTGGAGGATCCAAGATGGAGAACGGGCCTGACACACACAAAACACACACACACACACACACACACACACACTCCACTGTCCAGAACCCAGAAGGCTTGTTTCCTGTTGTGATGCCGACATCTCTCCGTCTATAAGATATATTTATATGTCTCTAAGATATATTTATGTAAAAGTGTATAATCATTTTTGTTATATTTGAAAATGCATCTTGAACATTTATAACAGCATGTTTACATTTTTATTCTAATTTATGTCACACACACATACACAATTATATAATAACGTATGTGAATATGCGGTGCATATTAACGGTGCATTATTTTTTTAATCTTCACTGTATGAATCATCTCTCACTGTATCTTCAGACGAAGTGTCTCTCACGTGAGTGTCAGCACAGATTATACTCGAGCAGTTTAGATTATATGAATCAATATGCAGGTCAGAGATGAATGTGTGTGATGATGACCTCACGGACCTCTGTTGTTTTAACCCATCACTGAGGCGTGACATCATGAGAAATCAGCTCTAAAGAGAAAACAAGAACCATAGATTTGTATTTAAGAACGACGCCACAGATACAACACACTCGGACTTCTGCTGCGATATTGAACCACCTGAAGAAAGACACGGGGAAGTGGGGGGGGGGGGTTAAATCCACGTTAGGTGAAAATGAGTGACAAGGAGAAAGGGAACGAGCAAGAGAGAGTGAGGGAAAGAAGGGGACTAAGAAAATGAGACAAGAGAACGAAATGCATTCAGAGAGTCAGTAAGAAATCAAAGGTGATAGAGATAGAGATAAAGAGAGAGACAGAGAGAGAGAGAGAGAGAGAGAGAGAGAAAACCCTTCCTCAGTGAAAGAGTTCTCCTCCATGGGGCCGAGAGGAGCTGTGAGGTTCTGGGCTGGACCTGGTGGAGCTGTGAGGGTCTGTGGTGACTCTGGTGGAGCTGTGAGGGTCTGTGGTGACTCTGGTGGAGCTGTGAGGTTCTGGGCTGGACCTGGTGGAGCTGTGAGGTTCTGGGCTGGACCTGGTGGAGCTGTGAGGGTCTGTGGTGACTCTGGTGGAGCTGTGAGGTTCTGGGCTGGACCTGGTGGAGCTGTGAGGGTCTGTGGTGACTCTGTGGGTTCTGGACGGCGTTCTGGAGGTTCCCACAGGTCGCACTATCAGGCCCGTCTGCAGCATTCCGCCCGGGAGCCCTTACGTCAGCCGCTCTGATAAGGGGGTCCGGCAG
>QKNR01014362.1:215075-232575 GCA_028031935.1 Paedocypris micromegethes | reverse complement strand
TAATTGCTTTATTTTGAACTTGCTTCAAATCTTCTGTGATGCTAAAACAAATACTCGAGAATAATTCTAATCGAAGATTTATCATGTTTATAAAATTGTGTAACTGTATTTTAAATAATTCGTCGCTGAATTAAAGCAGTTATTGTGCGCTATTTGCTTGCTTGCAAAAATATTAGCTGAAGTCTATTTCTGAAAATACATTTTAAAGTATTTGTCTGAATAGTTTTACAAGATTCCTGTTTCTGTTCAATGATAATAATAATAATAATAATGGTGTTCAATTAATTTAAAAAAACGTTAGCGAAAACAAAATACGTTTAGAAATGTATTGGCTACTTTTTGCACGAAATGTTATTATTGTATTTTATTTTGCTTTGTTTTTTTTTTACATAAATAATGTCATTGCATTCACTAATTTTGTCGATTAAGTAAAGTAAAAAACGTCAAATCAAATAGAAGTTGAATTAAAAAATGTTAATCTTATTTTAATTCAAAGTTTAATTCAGTGAAAATTTAAATGAATTGATTAAAATTTTTTGTTTTATATTTGCAAATGTCAGCGATTTAATCGTGTGAATGAAATCCTTTTAACACGCATTTTGTTAGTTGTCTATTCCTTCAAAAGAATAACACAAAAAATAAACATTTTAACAATTACATTCCTTATTTAAACGTATCTGTTTAATTTAAATGCTTTAATAATTGTTGACGTTTAGTTGAATCCGTTGAAAATAATTTCTGCTTTTGCTTTAATTCTGAGATTTTATTTGTAGTAGTGTAATATTGATTGCGAGATTGTGAAGTATTAAAGTAGACAAATGGAATTTGATTGTCGTCTATCATCAATAATAATTATTTTATTAGTAATATTTTATACATTGTTATACAAAATAACAAATAATAAATGTAAGTTTATAGAGCAATTTATCGTTTTCCTTGTGTAGTTTTTCATGCGAGTTTAAACATCCCTGAATTTTCCCGAATTTATTTACGTATTTGGATAAAATGTCTTCTACTTTAAATCCATTTTGTGTGAGTTTACAAGCAATTATCTGTCTCAATCACACACTCTTTATCACTTCTCTCTCACACACTCAGACTCACAAACACACACACTCACTCTCTGTGTAGCGCACACACTCACACGCGCAAACACGGTCCTTCTCTCTCACAAACACACAGCGCCCCCTGTTGTTCATTCATCTATCAACCACTGTATCATGATGTAGTTTTCAGTTTCCTCTGCTGCATTTATATTTTCTTTATTCACAAAAACAAAAATATTGTTCATTATAATGAATACAGTATATACGGCATGTATACATTTTAAATATCATGTTGATAAGGGTTTTCATCCTATTTTTGCCAATTGTAACTGTTCTTGAGGAAGTTAGAATGAAACTTTCACTCACAATTGTATGTATATCTCCTTTTACTTTTACTCTCTCTCTCTCTCTCTCTCTCTCTCTCTCAGATTTCTATGATGAGTTTGCGGAGGGCCGTGAGTGTGTGAACTGTGGGGCGATGTCGACTCCGCTGTGGCGTCGGGACGGAACCGGTCACTATCTGTGTAACGCCTGCGGACTTTATCACAAGATGAACGGCATCAACCGACCCCTGATCAAACCACAGCGTCGCCTGGTGAGACCCCGAGTGTCTCTCTCTCTCTCTCACACACACACACACACACGCACACACACACACACACACACACACACACACACACTCTTACTCTCTCTCTCTCTTACACACATCCACACACTCTTACTCTTTCACTCTCTCTCTCTCTCTCTCTCTCTCTCAGTCCGCGTCTCGGCGTGTGGGTCTGTCTTGCACTAACTGTCACACGAGCACGACGACTCTCTGGAGACGTAACGCGGAGGGTGAGCCGGTGTGTAACGCCTGCGGCCTGTACATGAAGCTGCACGGGGTGAGTGTGTGGGTGTGTGTGTGTGTGTGCGGCGGTGTGAAAGCTCCTCTTTAAAAATCTTTTTTTTCAAGTGTTTGAAACGTATTTTACAAATTTCACAGTCTGAGTAGTTTTACTAGATTCGTTTTTCTGCTCAAACAACACATGTGTTTATTAGTTTCATGATAATAAGAGTGTTCAATAAATTTAATAATAATAGATTATATAAAATATAATAAAAATTATTACGTTTAGAAATGTATTGGCTATTTTTGCACAAGGTTATATTGTTGTTGTTGTTTTACCTAGAGCACATATCGCATCACTCGTTTTAATATATATATAATTTAAATTATTAATAAAATGTTAATAAACTACTAAAATCGAATGAAGGTCAAATTAAATAGAAATAGTAACATTCAATTAAAAATTGTTACTCTAATTTTAATTCAAAGTTTAAGTGAGTTAATATTTAAACAATTTACTTAAAATGTATTGCTTTAAAGTTGCACATTTAAGTGCAATATGACTTACATTATTAGAACTTTTCTATTTTATTTCAATGATTGAATCATTTCAGGTGCCTCGTCCTCTTGCTATGAAGAAGGAGGGGATTCAGACCCGGAAGCGCAAACCCAAAAACCCCAACAAGCCCAAAGCAGGTGAGCGGCTCAGCTCGCAACCCTAAAGCGCCGGGTTCGACTCTGAGTGACCTTTGACCTGCGTGTGATCGCACAGAGACCTTGTCTGGTGTCGTGACCTCTGTGACCTCCGGTCCCACCGAGGAGCCACATCCCATCAAGAGCGAACCAATCACGGGGCCCGTCTACACTCATCACGACACACACACACAGGTCAGAGAAAACACATCTCTCTCTCTCTCTGTGTCTATCTATCTTTCTCTCTCTTTCTTTACCTCTCTGTCTTTCTTTCTGGCTTGCCATTTGCCATAGTTTCTTTCTCCCTCTTATCTCTCTCTCTCTCTCTCTCTCTCTCTCTCTCTCTCTTCCACTGTTCTTTCTTTGTCGTTTACTCTGTTTCTCTCGTTTGCTGGCCCTTTCACTGCCCCCGCCCCCCACCTCTCTCTTTCTCTATCCCTCTCTGTCTCTGGTTCTTTTTTCTTTCTTTCTGTATCTCTCTGCCCCCCATTTTTCTATCGGTTTCTCTCTCTCTTATCCTTTTGTCTTTTCTCTCTCACTATTTTTCCCACTGTTTTTTCTATGTCATTTTCTTTATTTCTCTCGTTTGCTCACTCTTTCACTCTCTCTCTCTCTCTCTCTCAACTCTCTGTCTGTCTTTATCTCGTTCACTTTTTGTCGTTTTCCACATATTCCTTGCCTTGTACTCTCTCTTTTTCTATCGGTTTCTCACTCTCTCTTATCTTTTTGTCTTTTCTCTCTCTCACTATCTTTCTCACTCTTTTTTCTATGTCATTTTCTGTATCTCTCGTTTGCTCGCCCTTTCACTCTATCCCTCTCTCTCTCTCTCACCCACCCTCCCTCTCTATCATTGTGTGTCGCTCTCTCTCTCTTTCTCTATCCCTCTCTGTCTCTTTATTTCTGTATCTCTCTGCCCCCTCTTCTCTGTTCTTCTCTTTCACACTCGTCCTCTTCACTTTCTCTCTCTCTTCACGATGTCGGTTTCTCTCTATATTCTAACTCTCTGCTGTGTGCGGGCAGATCTCTGGGGTTTCCTCCTTCAGTGGGACGCCCGGCTCCGGCTCTGTCCTCAGACTGTCTCCGAGTGGATCTTCCTGCCGAGGTGACGTGTGGAGCAGTCTGGTTCTGGCTTGAGACGCCGTCAGAACCTCGGAGCAGATCCAGAACCTTCTGAAGCCGCTGGACTCTCCTCCACGTCTCTCTCACCGCGCTGAGACTCCTCTGGTCAATTTGTTTTCCCTGTAGTTTCAAATATTTCTTTTCTCTTTAACGACTCGGTTCATTTAACTCTAAATCCAGTGGACTGTTCTTGAGTGACACACTTTTTCTGTCTCACACACTCTCTCTCCCTATGGTAAACACACACACACTTCACTCACTCTCTCTCTCTCCTGCTCTAACTCTCACTCCATGGTTGAACTATATGTGTGTGTGTGTGTGTGTGTGTGTGTGTGTGTGTGTGTGTGTGTGCGCGTGCGTCTGTGTCAGGGCTCACACACACTCTGATTAATAACTTAGTATTTAAATTCTTCTTCATTATTGGGAATCTTCTCAAAACTCATTTCTGCTTCATCTTCATTCGTCGCTTTATTCTTCTGACAAATAATTGTGTCGTTTGCGTGTACACGCGACTATCTTGACCTTTTCATGATGTTTAGACTATAGTTCTATTTATTCATACCGATAAAAAACTCACGACCTTGTTATTGAAAAACACATTGAACTGATGCAGCTCAGTGACGCACTATAAAGCTTTTTTAAACAATAAAATATATTCAAAACCACGTTTTGTCCTTTTATGATGAAGCAAAAAGCTAATCAATTGCCACTAACAAACGCAATACTTTAGTAAAACGTATTACTAGTTCATCGTTTGTTTACTTAAAGGTTTTTCATTCCCGGTATGTGAAAACGTTACGTCAAGTTTTAATTGAACGTTTCTACAGGTAGTTAGTATTTCAACAGTTCAATCAGGATTTACTAACCGTGTATATGTCACACTATATTAATAAGGACACTTTTCTGGTGGTTTTTATTTGAATTGTGTATGAATGTTGGTTCATAACATACCGCAGTTCCTGACATCCTGCTTCGTCACAACCTCGACCAATCAGAAGCCCCGCAGCATTCCGTCAGTCCCACAGGCTACTGGGCGGGACATCACACCAGCCTCTCTCCACGTTCATTGGCGGATCGGCTCTAAGCCCATGACGCGGCAGCCAATCAGGCGCGTGGGTTGATCGTGCGAGAGAGGGATTGTGCTGTCGGGGTTCGAGAGCGTCTCTGCGGAGTTTGAATGACAGAAACACACGAATCACCGATAAACATGGACATTCTCAAGTCTCTCGGACACCCGGAGGAGCTGATCAACCTCTTCAAGTACAAACTCGGAGGCTGCCGCTCTGTGATGCCCAAACTGGATTATGTGAGTAAACGCGTACACTTTGAAATCGCCGAGAATCGTTCCATCAGTGCACGTGCGCAGGTGCGCGAGTCGTGACGTCACTTGTCAACCTCTTAGATGATGCGCTATATACTAGAATAACTAGATCTGTGATAATGAAGCGTCGCACGCTGACTAACGGTGTGAGTTCACGCCGGTTCCGAACGCAAGGTCAGTCCGAACAGAACCGCAGACCCGCGGCTTAATGTGTCTTATATAATGAGCTTTGAGGTGATGCGCTGCGCGTGCACGAGCTATAATCCGCGTGCACGAGTGCCAGGGACGCATGGATGGATCGTCCACTATATCAGCTGTAAAGTGTCTTCTATCGCAGGTGGATGAAAAGATGGATTGAGGTCCGTTGAGAGATAAGTCCGAGGATGGTTGATTCAAACGTCGAAAGTTGCTTCAGTAGATGCTGAAGTAGAAGACGTAGAAGGAAAAGCACATAAAACATCCCAGGTCGAATTCTTAAAATACAAATTCTCCTAATGCAAAGCTCCCGTTTAGTTTTTTACAGTTATGATTGTGCAAAATGTGTCATTTGTAACAATACAGTAGTTTATATATACGAAGCAGTTTCATCCATTTCTGGGTTACAACGACCTGGAGCCAATCATAGGGCTGGACATACACATCAGTCGACATCTTTATTTTCCACTGCTCTTTCCATTTCTGGTTGACGGGGAACAGGACTCTGGGCCTGAATTGGGAGTCGGGACACACAGTGGGACACACAGAAATGCTTTCACACTCACTCTCACACCGATGGTTATCCAGCTCACCTGAACACTGGACTGAGGAGACCACGGTTCATGTCGCGGACACCTACACAAACACACTATATGTGCACATTATAGCTTGTTTAATACGTATTTTATCAGATGCCTTAAATATACAAATGTAATGCACTTTTGATTATTCTATACCGTTGGATTGTAGGTAAAGTTGTGTTTATGAGGGGCGTGGCCAGACTTTTGTTGCAAAAGTTTTGCAAAAATGTGTTGCAACCAAATACTTTTGTCCTATTTATTTTACATGGTAAACTTGCATTAGTAGAGAAAAGAAATGTCAAACCTCGGCCAATGAGAATCCGGTGTCAAGCCTCGTCCAATAAGAAGCGTGTCGAGCGTCGGCCAATGGGAAGCGAGGGCTCGGCAGGCCCTATAGATTTGTACCGCTGTTGTTTACATATTAAATGTCAGCTTGCGCGCAGTCTCTCTCTCTCTCTCTTTCTCTTTCTCCCTCTCTCCTTCACTCTCTCTCTCCGGGGTCGTTTATTTCCTCCTCCGTGACTTTAGACACGTTTTAAACGCAGTTAAATGACTTTTCAAACTCCGCGTGCGTCAGAGCAGCTCAGTCCCAGCGTCAGAGAAGCAGCGCGCGCATGGCCGGCGTGTGCGGGAAGAGCGTCGCGTCGCTCTCGGTGCTGAAGCGCTCGCTGTCGCTGCGCGGATCCCCGCGGTCGGTGCTGGGCGGAGGCGGGCGGAGGGGCGCTCATGACGGGCGTGCGGTGTCGCGCCCCCCGCGGCCGCTCCGGGCTCAGAGACACCCCGCTTACGTCTGCTTCCCTGCCCAGGACTCCATGAGCGACACCCTGCGGACCTGCTACGCCTATCTCAACCAGACCAGCCGGAGCTTCGCGGCCGTGATCCAGGCCCTGGACGGGGAGCTGCGGTAAGAGCGGCCCGTGACTCCTCTGCTTCGATCCAGTGCTGTCAAAAGTAGTCACCTTCGTTACTTGAGTAAAAGTATAGAGTTAAAAAAAAAAACACTTCTGTGGGAGTAAAAGTAACTGCCCAAGCTTTTATTAGAGTAAAAGAGCTGTGGTAAGAGCGGCCCGTGTCTCCTCTGCTTTGATCTAGTGCTGTCAAAAGTAGTCACCTACATTACTTAAGTAGAAGTATAGAGTTTAACAATACTTCTGTGGAAGTAAAAGTAACTGCCCAATATTTTATTAGAGTAAAAGTGCGGTTACTAATACTGATACAACTACTCTTACACATAAAAGTAATGCAAGAAAAAAATGCCATAGTAGAACTATATCATTATATTAAAATGTTGTTGTATACAATTACACTGAAACTGAAAGTTTTTTTTAGACGGATGACAACATAGCAACGAGGCTAGTAACGAGTAGAAAGTACTTGATATTTGTTTAAAAAATAAGAAGTAGAAGTAAAAAGTAAGCGTGAAAAATGATTACTCTAGTAAAGTAACCAAATTTCTACTTAGACACAGATAAGTAAAGTGAGTGTGTGAATAAACAGGTGGTGATCACTATGATCCAGGTCTGATTAAAAGTGCAGAAAAGCATCAGCACCTTTATTGTTGCAGTGTTTCCGGCTTTGTTACACTGTGCTAAACGAAAACACACTTTGCTGAAAAATGGAGAAGAATGGCAGATGTCTAATATCGTAATTAAAAGTTAAAATACAACTTTTACCTATAATGTGTTAGTAAGCTCTACTAAAATGTAATGTCCATTTTTTTGCACCACTACCACAAAACTTTACCACAAAATGGTAATGTTTCATTTTGATTGGGGTTAGGCATAGTTTTAAATGTGCATTTTACCACAACTGTACGGTGCTGGAAAAACTTGAACATGGATGTTGAAAATGCTTGAATTTTACCTTTTTAACCCTGCATGTGATGATGTCTTATCCCGTGAGATGACGAGTGTGTGTGTGTGTGTGTGTGTGTGTGTGTGTGTGTGTTTTGTGGTGTCAGACACGCAGTGTGTATCTTCTACCTGGTGTTGCGAGCGCTGGACACGGTGGAGGACGACATGAGCATCCCACTACAGAAGAAGCTTCCGCTGCTGCACGACTTCCACACCTTCCTTTACCAGCCCGACTGGAGCTTCAGAGAGAGTCAAGAGCGGGACAGACGCGTGCTGGAGGACTTCCCTACCGTCAGTAACACACACACACACATTGAATGACGCACTCTGCGAGACACTCTTCCCCCCGCATATATATATATATATATATATATATATGTACACCATTATATTACCCTAACCGTTTTAATATGTTTACGTATAAAGTGTATTTTATTTTCTACTATAATTTAATTTAATATAATATAATATATTTAAATACTTGGAAATATTGTTCAAGTATTTCAATCTTTCTGTCTTCTTTAGGCTTTATATCAAATCGTTTTTGAACAATATACCATATTTATAAGCACCCCAAAAAAAAATTCTGAATTTTTGACGCTGAAAAACTCGTGCTTATAATTGCCAATTTCAAATATGCGCGCCCATTTTTCCATATTTCTAGTGAGGAAACAATTGCAAATAAACTGAAACTCGTCGTCTTTATTTTTGAATTTCAATTGTCTTAAAAATGCTTGAATTTTCCATGAAGTGCTTGAAAATTTGCTTGTACTTATTTCACAACATTCAAACACAGCGGTACCCGACTGCAGTTTCGCAAGGGAAATGTTTCATAAACCAGGACACAATTAATATGTAAATGCCCTAAACTGTTACAAGTTCCTGTAAATTTCTGTAAAAAAAATTGCTCAAATAGAAAAGGAAGAAAACAGAACAAAAACGAGTACTGTGTTACTGAAATAAAAGAATACAAATCTATTTATTATCCTTGTTTGTTCCTTCCTTTTACAGTTACTAAAAAAAAAACACCAAAATTTGAGTTTCGAATCATTTCGTTCATTTGTCTTATATTTACTGCACAAACTAACATTGAAAGTCGACTTTTAAAAAGCGCAAAAAAGCTTGAACGTGGACCTTGAACGTGCTTGAAAGTGCTTGAATTGGACTCTTCTGAAACTGTAGGAACCCTGACACACACACACACACACACACATCATTTTTGACAGTTCAACCTTTGTGTGTGTGTGTGTGTGTGTGTGTGTAGATCTCGGTGGAGTTCCGCAGTCTGGGTGAGCAGTACCGGCTGGTGATCTCAGACGTCTGTCAGCAGATGGGCGCTGGAATGGCTCAGTTCCTGGAGAAGAAGCTGCTGTCCATGAAGGACTGGGACCAGGTGAACGTCCACTTCCTGTCGGGCCGTCCACTTCCTGTCGGTTGACTCTCCTCTCCCTCAGTACTGCCATTACGTGGCGGGTCTGGTGGGCATCGGCCTCTCTCGTCTGTTCTCGGCCTCGGAGCTGGAGGACGCTGAGGTGGGACGCGACACCCACCTGGCCAACTCCATGGGCCTGTTCCTGCAGAAGACCAACATCATCCGCGACTATCTGGAGGACGTGCGGGACGGCCGAGCCTTCTGGCCTCAGGAGGTCCGTCCTCCCTACACACTATCTAGTGCACTGACCACTGAGTTATAGTCTATGTCGTGTGTCCCATTCACACATCCACACACTCACTTCAGCCATAGATACTGGGCTACAGCCTGAGCACTAGATAGTGAAGAGCCAATGTACCCACTTCAGCCCTAGATAGGGTCCTACAACTAGAGCACTAGATAGTGAAGAAGCGAGACTATCATTCACGCTATTACACACTTCAGCCCTAGATAGGGTCCTACAGCCTGAGCACTAAATATTGAAGAGCTGAGACTGTCTGTCACACACTCACTTCAGCCCTAGATAGGGTCTTACAGCCTGAGCACTAGATAGTGAAGAGCCAATATACTCACTTCAGCCCTAGATAGGGTCCTACAGTCTGAGCACTAGATAGTGTAGAGCCGAGACTGTCTCATTCACACACACACACACACACACACACACACATACACTTTAGTCCTATATAGGGTCCTACATCCTGAGCACTAGATAGTGAAGAAGCGAGACTGTATCATTCACACTATCACACACTTTCTTCACCCCTAGATAGGGTCCTACAGTCTGAGCACTAGATAGTGTAGAGCCGAGACTGTCTCATTCACACACACACACACACACACACACACACACACACACACTTTAGTCCTATATAGGGTCCTACATCCTGAGCACTAGATAGTGAAGAAGCGAGACTGTATCATTCACACTATTACACACTTTCTTCACCCCTAGATAGGGTCCTACAGCCTGAGCACTAAATAGTGAAGAAGCGAGACTGTATCATTCACACTATTACACACTTCAGCTTTAGATAGGGTCCTTGAACTCGAGCACTAGATAGTGAAGAGCCAATATACCCACTTCAGCCCTAGATAGGGTGCTACAGTCTGAGCACTAGATAGTGAAGAGCTAAACACTTCAGCCTTAGATAGGGTCCTAGAGTCTGAACACTAGACAGTGAAGAGCCAATATACTCACTTCAGCCCTAGATAGGGTCCTAGACAGTGAAGAGGCGAGACTGTGTCATTCACACGCTCACTAGGCTAGAGAAGCTGACTAGAGGTGTGATTTGGGACGCTGTTCTCTCAGGCCTGGGGTCAGTTTGCGTCCCGTCTGGAGGATTTCTCTGGGCCTGAGCACCTGAGCGGCGCCGTGTCCTGCCTGAACCTGCTGGTCACAGATGCCCTGCGCCACGTGCCGGACGTCCTGGCCTATCTGTCCCGCCTGCGCAACCAGAGCGTCTTCAACTTCTGCGCCATCCCACAGGTCAGAGGTCACGCCACTGCCCCGTCTCGCTCCCAGCGCTCCGTCCTCCTTTACCAGTTTTGTCGCTCTCTTTTTCTCATTGTCACTTTCTCTCTCTCTCGCACTCTTTCACTCTTTCTTTCACTGTCTGTCACGCTCTCTGTTTCCGTCTTTGCCCTCTTTTCAAGTTCACTTTTTTGTGTCTTGTTTTTTTTTTTCTTGCTCTCTTTTCCCAGTCTTTCTTGCTGGCTCGCTCTCTCTCTCTCTCTCTCTCTCTTTCCTCGCCATGTTTATGTCTCTCTTACTTTTGCCCCCCCCCCCCTCGTTCAGTCTTTCTTTCTGTCTTCAGTTTCCCTGCCTCATTCCTTCTCACTCACTCTTTCCCTCACCTATTCACTCTTCCACTCTCTCTGTTTCCATCTTTGCCCTCTTTTCACGTTTCTTTCTTTTTTTTGTGTCTTGTCTGTTTTTTTTCTCCCTTCCCGTGTCTTGTTTCTTTTACTTGCTCTCTCTCCACAGTCTTTCTCACTCTCTCTTTTTTCCCTCGCCTTGTTTGTCTACCTTTTTTGCCTCCCCTCGTTCACTCTCTCTCTTTCACTCTCTCTGTTTCCGTCTTTGCCCTCTTTTCACGCTTCTTTCGCTTTTTTGTGTCCTGTCTGTTTTTTTTCTCCCTTCCTGTGTCTTGTTTTTAATTTTTCCTGCTCTCTCCCCAGTCTTTCTCGCTCTCTCTCTCTTAGACACGTTTCTCTCTTATGTCCCTCTTTATTTGCCCCCCATCCCCCGTTCACTCTTTCTTTCTGTCTCAGTTTCACTTTCTCTCCCTGCCTCACTCCTTCTCCCTCTCACTCTTTTTGTGTCTTGTCTGTTTTTTTTCTCCTTTTCTGTGTCTTTCTCGCTCTCTCTTTTTTTCCCCTCGCCGTGTTTGTCTCCGCCCCCATCCTCGTTCACTCTTTCTTTCCGTCTCCCTCTTTGCTCCGCGGCTCTTGTGATGTGATGTGATGTGATGTGATGTGGCGAGTGACTGTAGTTCCCCCTGTGGCCAGGTGATGGCGATGGCGACGCTGTCCGCGTGCTACAGTAACACGCAGGTGTTCCAGGGCGTGGTGAAGATCCGTAAGGGTCAAGCGGTCACACTGATGATGCAGGCCACCAGCATCAGCTCCGTGCGCAGCATCATCACTCAGTACAGCCTCCAGGTTCACACGCTTCCTTTACTCCTGCTGTGTGTGTGTGTGTGTCAGAGGTGTAAGGAGTACTAGACTCAATCATACTTGAGTACGGATACGTGCTGTACGGATACTCCAATACAAGTAAAAAGTCACCAGTAGAATAAAAGACTTAAGTCAAAGTAGCAAAGTAGAGAACTTTAAAATACTTGAGTATTTAAAAAAAAAAAAAAGTGGGGAAAAAACTTCTCCCAAGGTTTTATTTTCTAATACAGAAACTAAATTTGACACCTCCATGTTTCAAAAATGGTAAAACTAATTAAATAAAGAACAAAAAGTCATTAAATAAAGAACAAAAAACTCAATCAAACTCAAATGTGCAAAAATTAAAAATAAATACAATTCCGAGCTGACTTTGATGTGATTCTCAGTGAGCGCTCGCTCATTGCCTACAGTAGACATTACATTTATCCACTTTGCACAATTTTTTTTTAGCTAAAATATAGTCGTGTCACTGTGTTTTTACCATGTTAGGCTTGGTAACGTTACAATACCACTGTAAAGTCAGAGAAGATCTGTAGAGTTTAACTTGACAAGACATTCATGTTAAATTAACACTAAATAGACTCTTACCTCATTGTGTTTCCTCATATTTCATAAAAGCTCTTATTTTTGTCGCACACTATCATAATGTAACTAGTAACGATAAGTGTCCATTCAAATGTAGTGGAGTGAAAAGTACAACTCAATCACAAATGTAGTGGAGTAGAGAGTAAAAGTTGCTTACATACATTGCATTTTTGATACTCAGCACAAGTACAAAGTAGCCCAAGGCATACTCAAGTAAAGTCCATTTACTCAAGTACTGTGCTTTTCAGATCCTGCAGAAGGTGTCGGTGTCGGACCCGTCCCGTGAGCAGACGCTGCGGATCCTCAGTGTGATCCGGGAGAAGAGCGCGTGTCCGTCCGCCCTGTCGCCTGCCCGCCTCGCCCACATCTCGCCCGTCTACGTGTCTGCCGCCATGTTGCTGGCGGCGCTCAGCTGGCAGTACCTCAACCAGCCGCCGGGGGGCGCAGACGTCCCGGGACACTGAGTGACACGCCCACAAACAAACAAACAAACAAACCCGCTCGTCTTTAACTTCTGTGCCATTACAGAGGTCGGAGGACAGGATTCTCTCTCTATTTTGTCGGTCATTTTTTTTTTCGCCATCTTTCTCCATTTCTCTATTTCTTTATCTGACTAACTTTTTTTTTCCCATGTCTCGTCCTCACTGTCTTTCTCTTTATCTCTCGCTTTCTCATTGTCTCTTTTTGTTCTCCATCTTTTTTTCTCTCCACATCCCTCTCTCTCTCTTCATCTCACTGTTTTTTCCCCCTGTCTCTTATTATTTTGCATGTCTCTTCCTCACTGTGTCTTTCTTTTTATCCCTCTTTTCCTTCTGTCTAATTTTTTTTCTCCATCTTTCTCTCTACATTTCTCTGTCTCTGTTTTGTTATCTCACTCTATTTTTCCTTTCTTACTGTTTTGTATGTGTCATTCTCACTGTCTTTCTCTTTATCCCTCTTTTCTCTCTCTCGCGCGCTTTCTAATTGTCTAATTTTTTTTCCATCTTTCTCTCTACATTTCTTTGTCTCTGTTTCTTCATCACATTTTTTCCCTTTCTTATTTTTTGTATGTCTCTTCCTTTGTATGTCTCTCTCGCTTTCTCATTGTGTCTCATTTTTTGTATCCATCTTTCTCTCTACATTTCTCTGTTTCTTTTTTTTTACAAACTCTTTTTTTTTTTTCCTCTTTCTTATTTTTTTTGCATGTCTCTTTCTCAGTGTGTCTTTCTTTTTGTCCCTCCTTTCTCGTTGTGTCTCATATTTGATCCCTTTCTCTCTCACGTTCTTCTTGTGTTCCTCGCTCTTTCTCTCCCTCTGTCACATAATTTATGCAAAAGCGAATGCGGTATTAATGTAATATTTAGAGCGTTTTATTGATTGACGTGCTGCTGACACCGTGATGTAGAGCCGCTGATGAGTTATTCAGTAATCTGAAGATAAGACGCGCTTCTGATGATGTCACTGTGTTTATCACATCATGGCAAATCCAGCTGCGAGATGTCGTGTGTGTGAATAAAGCGTATTTTTCTACGACTGCTGCTTCTTCACGGTTTGTTTGGTGGGTCTCATTATTTATTAATGAGCTGCCTCCTGATTGGTCAGTTTTACAGATGTTTCTGTCTGGAGCAGAACAGATGGATCAGTGTTTTGCATTACTCTGTGTGTGTGTGTGTGTGTGTGTGTGTGTGTGTGTGTGTGTGAGCACCAGGTTATACTGTCTGTCTGCTTCACACTTTCAGTCTGTCTCTCTTTCCTTCTCCACATCTGTCTTTCATTCCGTCTTTCTGTCCCTCTTCCTGTCTATTATTCTGTATCTCTCGTTTAACCATTTTTTTTAATCTATCTGTTTTCTTTCACATTCTCTCCCTCTCTTTGTCGTTCTCTCCTCTTTGCCTCACCCTCTCTTTATATCTCTCTTTCTCTCACGTTCTCTCTCTTTCTCTTTTATGTCTCCCTCTCTTTCTGTGACTATCACTATGTCTCTCTTTCTGTGACTCTATCACTATGTCTGTCTCTCTCTTTCTGTGACTATCACTGTCTCTCTCTTTCTGTGACTCTATCACTATGTCTGTCTCTCTTTCTGTGACTATCACTATGTCTCTCTCTTTCTGTGACTATCACTATGTCTGTCTCTCACTATGTCTGTCTCTCTCTGTGACTTTATCACTATGTTTGTCTCTTTATGTGACTCTATCACTGTCTGTCTCTCATTCTGTGACTATGTCTCTCTCTCTCTCTCTTTGTGACTATCACTATGTCTGTCTGTCTGTCTCTCTTTCTGTGACTCTATCACTATGTCTGTCTTTCTCTCTTTCTGTGACTATGTCTCTCTCTCTCTCTCTCTCTTTGTGACTATCACTATGTCTGTCTCTCTTTCTGTGACTCTATCACTAAGTCTGTCTTTCTCTCTTTCTGTGACTATGTCTCTCTCTCTCTCTTTGTGACTATCACTATGTCTGTCTGTCTGTCTCTCTTTCTGTGACTCTATCACTATGTCTGTCTTTCTCTCTTTCTGTGACTATGTTTCTCTCTCTCTCTCTCTCTCTCTCTCTCTCTCTCTCTCTCTCTCTCTCTCTCTCTCTCTCTTTGTGACTATCACTATGTCTGTCTCTCTTTCTGTGACTCTATCACTATGTCTGTCTGTCTCTCACTCTCTCAGCGTCTCTCTCGTGCTGTTTCTGTCTGTCTTTATTTCGGTCTGTCGTTCTGTCTCGCAGTATTTTTGGTGTTTCATATCAAAATCACGAAAGCTTGAGCTGAGCGTCTGTGTCTGTTGTTGCCCGGGGTCCCCCGTCTGACGTCACGCCAAAAACGAGCGGTGGGCGTGGCCCGAGAGGACTTCGACCTATAAGAAAATCGACATCGAAATTCAGATGTGAGCAATTTCCAACATCCCGTCCGAACCCTGAAGACGCTCCGAGTCTGAGTCTGAATCCGAGTCCGAGTCTGACGTGCCAAAGTCCCGAGCGCAGCAGGCCTCGTCCCGCCGAAGCTTTCATCAACGCGACCGATCGTGAGATGGATGGAGTTTAGCGCCATTAGCTTTAGCTCGTTAGCCTGGATCTGCCGTATCAGGAATCGAACAATGGCGTGTTGTCCGCCTGACGCTCGTGAACGGGACGCGTATTGACGTATCGATGACGGAACACGGACCGAGGACGTGAAAGAGCCTCAGATGTTTGTTCAGGTGGGTTTGTTGTTCCTCTGCACGTGCGGATGCGAGGCAAGATTTTTACTTGTTTTACAATTTACTGTACCACAATTGGCCAGGCAGTCTCAAAAACAGGCTGAGTAGTGATGTTTTAACTCGAATAATCTGTTTAAAAAAAAAAAAATCAAATTTGAGTGGTAATGACGTCATGGCAGTTGTCAAATCGCATCGTTTCCATTCGTATCAAATATACGTGATCGTGTTTTATACTCTGCGTATAAACATTTCACGCAAATAATCAGCATTATAAATCACTATTTATTGGTCACTATTCTTGCACACTTGTTGTTGTGTGCTAATATTTCATTTGTACGTAGTTGCATCACGAATAATTACAAACGCTGTCGTTTTAATTCTGGGAGTGACGTCAGTCGCCGGGCGTGACGTCTTGCGCGTGAAATGACGTTCTGCACGTGCCCACAGGCTCCTGTGTCACACATTCGTTAAGATTGATCCTCTATCAGCGCAGTGTGTTCATCTGAATCTAATCACGGCTTATCAGGGATCACGCTTGTTTTTGCGGAGATTCCGCTGACGTGACGTTTATCGCGCCGGACACGCCCCCAATCAACAGTTTTCTGGCCTGAGGGTGATGTCACGGCACTGTGGAGCTTGACCTCTTGACCACGGGGGAGATAAGGCCTGATATACATGTGTGTGTGTGTGTGTGTGTCAGGACCGCGGGACAGAGCTGCTGCTTCCCTGATGGAGAAGAAAGAGAAGAGACCGGGATATTTCACCAGGTGTGTGTGTGTGTGTGTGTGTGTGTGTGGAGTAAGTGAGGGAGGATTTTGCTGAGCGTTTCCTGTTTCCGTCCTTCTCGTGTTGACAGGCTGAAAAAGAAGAGGCACCTGAAACACACACAGACGGAGAAAGCGGATGCTGAGCTGGACCAATCAGAGGCCGAGAGCGGGGCCACGCCCGTCTGCACGGACGCCGTGATTGGCCAAGCGCTGGAGAAGAATCCCGAGTCTGGCCAATCCACGAGCCGGAGTGAAGGATCAGGTCGTCACACACTTTGCTTCGTATTGTTTTTACAATTATAATTTTTTCTTACGTTTGCTTATTGTTTTAGGATAATAATGTATAATCTTATAGTTTGCCAGTAAAACGATAACGATTATAACGATATAACTATAACGATATAAATACTCATGTGGTAATTACTGTCAATAATGGCTGATGGTTGTGTGTTAGTGTCATATGATTTAGTGTGACGTAGTTCGTTGTTTGAGTTTGTTTGTGTGTGTGCGGTATATATCTGTAGAAGGTCAAAGGTCATGATGTTGACGAGGTCTTGGCGTGACGTCTCTACTTCCTGTTCTTTCTAGAAGACGCCGGCAGAAGAAGCAGACGCAGAGAGAGACGCCGACCGTCTGGAACGGCTGAATACCTCGTGAGTCTGACGCCATCATGACATCATCACTGCTGTGTGACATCATCACTGTGTCATTGCTTCAGCCTCTCTCTCTCACTCTCTCACTCACTCACTTGCTATCTCTCTGTCTCCCACTTGCTCTCGCTCACTCTCTCTCACTCTCTCACTCACTATCTCTCTCTCTCTCTCTCTCTCTCCCACTTGCTCTTGCTCGCTCACTCTCTCACTCACTCGCTATCTCTCTCTCTCTCTCTCTCTCTCTCACTTGCTCTAGCTCACTCACTCACTTTCACTCACTCGCTCTGTCACTTCTGTTCAGTTTCTCACTCTCTCAGTCGTTCAGTCTCCCTCTCTTCCACTCATTCACTCACTCTCTCTTTGTCTCTCTCTCTCTCAGGTCGGGCCAAGTGACACACTGAACAGCGTCGCTCTGAAGTTTAACATTACACCAAATAACCTGGTTCATCTCAACCGGCTGTTCTCACACAGTCTCGTACCTGGACAGGTCTCTCACTCCATCTCTCTCTCTCACTCACTCACTCACTCACTCACTCACTCACTCACTCACTCACTCTCTCTGTCTCTCTCTCACTCCATCTCTC
>QKNR01014362.1:141252-165558 GCA_028031935.1 Paedocypris micromegethes | reverse complement strand
CACACACACACACAACACACACCTATCACATCTGCTCAATGGTGAGAGTGTTGTCTCTGCGTGAGAATGGGCGTGTTTGGGTTTTGTCATATAAAATGACAAAAATTAGACAAAATATTATACACACGTGGAAAGCACTCGAATATTGCACAGAATAAGTAACGGTATTGCACAGTTCACTCAGTAAAACTCAGTAAAAAAGATTCAGACTCCAGTAGTAGCCGGTCCTCAGTCCAAGCAGGACCACCGATGAGAAAACAATAGCTGAGAAAGTGCACAAGTAAATAGTTATATGGTGTAGGAGCTGAGAAAGTGAGCGGCGAATCAGGTGAACTGATCTATAATGGATCATTGAGCAGATTATTGTCTGTCACGCTCTGCTAAAATGGTGTCATATCACCATAATGTCAAATGTAAACATTTTCTCAGTAGTGAAAATGTAGTTTGTTAAGGTTTCAAACTAGGGCTGCAACAAACGATTTTTTGATAATTTAGAACAGATTATTCGATAGTCATCGATTATTCCAATGATTAATCAGTAGGTTTTGAACGATTATTCAGCTATTTCAGCAAAGATAAAACAATGACCTTTACCACATTTTTAATTAAGCAATCCACTTCTGCTTTAGAATAAATTGATTTTTTGTTTTAATATACTTTGAAAAAACTAAACGGGTCACTTTCTCTGAGTTTTCTTATGCTGTTCAACTGAAATACACACAAATGCCCTCTAAGCATTGTTTTACACATTTTGTTCCCATTCAAAAGTAAAAAAATAAATAGTAGCTGCATTGCAGACAATAAAGTTCCATGTGAACATATCTTGACAGCAGCTTCATTTTTAAAACAAGAGTTCAGGTATTAGGTAATATGGGTAAAGATTGGGTAATATTTTATACTATTTAAAAGGTAATATTGATATAAGAATTTGGATAAATATATGGTCATTGTTTGCAGTGACAACTATCCAACATGGGAAACATACATAGAAGAGCTACAAACATTAGCTAGTAAAGTTTCTACAGCCTATTTCTAATGTAAAAATAGAAAGTTGCACTTTAAATAATTAGGTTGTATTCTGCACACATGGAATGGTTGCTGTTATTAATATATTAAATGTATTGTCTCATAAAGTGTCAATAAATAAATAAAATGTAATACATTTGTGTTTATGTGTATGACTTCACACGCAAGTCATAGTATTACATTATAATGTGATCCACTTTCCCTTGTGTGAAACCAGACAGTTTGTTTTGTGAATTATTTTAGCCTGTGATTTCAGTTGTTGAAATAGTTTTACTTGGATAACATTAAACAAATATACTGTACAGTGTTTTTATTATCAGAGACTGTGGCGTATTATAAGTAGGAAACATCAAGTTATAAAATAGTTTTGCAGCCGCTTGCGTTTAAGCTCTGAAACATTGAAAGCACAGAGTTTGGAGAAGCCTGGTTTAAATACTTTACTCTCTCTGCCAGGGCTTTGCAAACTCTGCTTAAAGATACACTATACAGTATACTTCACTATACAGACCGATAAAACCACGCGACAAATCCTTCCTGTATTGATACAAAACGGGACGCGGCACTTAATTCTCAAACGCGGGACGAGTGTGTGTGTGTAAAGGACGAGTGGCGCGTCAGTCGAGACGCTTCTCTCTTTAAGTCTCCAACATGCGCGTTATTCTCCCGTGAAAGGCGAGTTCCGCCGCGCATGTATTGCACACGACAGCATTTTTGGACACACACCTATCACATCTGCTCAATGGTTTAGATGGTTGTCTCTGCGTGAGAATGGCGTGTTCTGGGTTTTGTCATATAAAATGACAAAAATTAGACAAATATTATACACACGTGGAAAGCACTCGAATATTGCACAGAATAAGTAACGGTATTGCACAGTTCACTCAGTAAAACTCAGTAAAAAAGATTCAGAACTCCAGTAGTAGCCGGTCCTCAGTCCAAGCAGACCACCGATGAGAAAACAATAGCTGAAGAAAGTGCACCAAGTAAATAGTTATATGGTGTAGGAGCTGAGAAAGTGAGCGGCGAATCAGGTGAACTGATCTTAACATGGATCATTGAGCAGAATTATTGTCTGTCACCACTCTGCTAAAATGGTGTCATATCACCATAATGTCAAATGTAAACATTTTCTCAGTAGTGAAAATGTAGTTTGTTAAGGTTTCAACTAGGGCTGCAACAAACGATTATTTTGATAATTTAGAACGATTATTCGATTAGTCATCGATTATTCCAATGATTAATCAGTAGGTTTTGAACGATTATTCAGCTATTTCAGCAAAGATAAAACAATGACCTTTACCACATTTTTAATTAAGCAATCCACTTCTGCTTTAGAAATAATTGAATTTTTTGTTTTAATATACTTTGAAAAAACTAAACGGGTCACTTTCTCTGAGTTTTCTTATGCTGTTCAACTGAAATTACACACAAATGCCCTCTAAGCATTGTTTTACACATTTTGTTCCAATTCAAAAGTAAAAAAATAAATTAGTAGCTGCATTGCAGACAATAAAGTTCCATGTGAACATATCTTGACAGCAGCTTCATTTTTAAAACAAGAGTTCAGGTATTAGGTAATATTGGGTAAAGATTGGGTAATATTATAACTATTTTAAAAGGTAATATTGATAAAGAATTTGGATAAAATATTGGTCATTGTTTGCAGTGACAACTATCCAACATGGAAACATACATAGAAGAGCTACAAACATTAGCTAGTAAAGTTTCTACAGCCTATTTCTAATGTAAAAATAGAAAGTTGCACTTTAAATAATTAGGTTGTATTCTGCACACATGGGAATGGTTGTGTTATTAATATATTAAATGTATTGTCTCATAAAGTGTCAATAATAAAATAAAATGTAATACATTTGTGTTTATGTGTATGACTTCACACGCAAGTCATAGTATTACATTATAATGTGATCCACTTTCCCTTGTGTGAAAACCAGACCAGTTTGTTTTGTGAATTATTTTAGCCTGTGATTTCAGTTGTTGAAATAGTTTTACTTGGATAACATTAAACAAATATACTGTACAGTGTTTTTATTATCAGAGACTGTGCGTTATTATAAGTAGGAAACATCAAGTTATAAAATAGTTTTGCAGCCGCTTGCGTTTAAGCTCTGAAACATTGAAAGCACAGAGTTTAACCTGGTTTAAATACTTATTACTCTCTCTGCCAGGGCTTTGCAAACTCTGCTTAAAGATACACTATACAGTATACTTCACTATACAGACCGATAAAACCACGCGACAAATCCTTCCGTATTGATACAAAACGGGACGCGCAACTTAATTCTCAAACGCGGGACGAGTGTGTGTTGTAAAGGACGAGTGGCGCGTCAGTCGAGACGCTTCCTCTTTAAGTCTCCAACATGCGCGTTATTCTCCCGTGAAAGGCGAGTTCCGCCGCGCATGTATTGCACACGACAGCATTTTTGGTGTTGAGTTGTAAATCTTTCCAACACCTTATTAATTCGGATTCGTTTGCACTCCGTCATTATTCGCACTGTGTTTTCTTCTGCTGCTGAGCAGTAATACCGGGAGCGCTGCATTACACTTAGCGCCACTGCGCCGTAGCGGTCATATCGCGATATTACAGGCGCTTTCATCAGGTCACATGACACCAACGATTTATCGACAACAAAAATATTTGTCGACACATTTTTATTGTCGACATTGTCGATAGCGTCGATTAATCGTTGCAGCCCTAATTTCAACTAGGGCTGCACCGAATATTCGGCCACTGAAAATTTTCGGCCGAAAATGGCCAATAAGTGCATTCTCGGTTTTTCTCTTTTCTCATTGAAACAACACGGCGGAAAGTTGATGAGGTAAGCAGAGACCGCGAGAGCTGCGCGCGAGCAGTGGCGGTATATAGCGCAGCAGATCACGAGCTCCCGCGACATTCACTTAATAGAGAACATTCTCTCTCTTCTTACTCCGTCTGAGCAGCAAACTGAAGAGATCAGCTCCTCTGATGCGTCTGTAGCGGACGCTTTTACTTTGATCGCAGCTCTAAAGCGCCAAAGTGGTAGATACGGACCACGGTAAAAACTATGAAAAGTTCGCGCTTGAAAAGTCTGTCAGCGCACGAATCCTCTGCACTTCATGGCGACTGTACTTGATCCGCGTTATAAAGAGCAGTATTTAGAGGAGGAGTTAAAGCAGCGCGCGCGAGAAATAGTATAGACAGCGATTGACGCAGAGCAGACGGAACGGATCAGAGCGCGTCTCTCAGCATCAGTTTGCACCCTCCTTGTCTGATATGTTCAGTGAAATCTGCAAATTACCTCTAATAATACTAATACGTAGACTATTTTGTTTTAGGCTACTTCATATGTGACAGATTGTATATTTTTGCAGGATGTATATTCTCTAATCTTTCTAAAATGTGAGTCAGATGACGAGCTCAAAAGAAACCTATTTATACTATTATTAAGACCTGCAGAGAAAATGTTGTGTCCTTTGCACTTGTTCTGAATGCATTTTAAACTTAAATGCAATATTTAATGGAGGAGCATTTATTTTCACAACATTTCAGCAGGCCAGTAGCTCAAGTTAAACACTTTAGTCTGAATTATATTTTATACTGTTGAGTGTCGCAATATGCTTGATAAATATTTGCATATTTGTAACACATTTTGTGTCATGTATTCTTTGAAACTTCATTATTAATGAATGTAATTGCAATGCCTTAGTTTTAGTAAAGTTAGTACACCGTCATAGCAATAAATGCAATTCTTTCGGTTTTCGGCCAGGTTTTCCTCGTTTTCGGTTTTCGGTTTTGGCCAAGAATTTTCATTTCGGTGCATCACTACTTATAATACTTCAAATGTGAATACATTGAATGAAACGCATAATGTAATGTAAAAGTATCACCATTAAACTTAAAAAAAAAAATTCCAAGGTACAGTTGAGGACAATTATTAGCTCAGTTTAAAAGCACTTTTGAAATACTTTTCAAACAACGATTATTTTGTAGACGGGGCTAATAATTCTGTCCTGAACTGTTGATGTTTGCTGTGTGTGGTTTGCTGAGTTTCATCATCTGGTTTGAAACCGCAGTGAACACACACACACACACTTAAGAATAAAACCTTTTTCAGGTAGTAAAATTTTGATTGAAAGTTGATAGCAGACTTACTTGACCGTTGTGTTTAATCACTCATTCTCCCAGTTTAAGTAAGTAAGTAGGGGTCGGCCGTTATATAGACCGTTCGATATGTCGAGTCGATTTTTGTCGTTTTTTTAGTGTATCGACATCGATCGATATCAGTGTTTGGTCGCGTCTAATGTAAAGTCAGGCATGTCCGCGGGCAGCCTCGTGCTTCTGGAACTCCTCCCTGCCGCACCTGAAGGACCCCAAAGGCTCCGAGTCTGCAGCTACTGAAGAGGTAAACCTGATTATTCTGCTGTTTATACTCCTGTAGACCTCATTTAATATAGATTAGTAAACTATATATTTATATATTAGTATGTACTTTATATATATATATAAGAGAGAGAGAGAGAGAGAGAGAGAGAGAGAGAGAGAGAGAGAGAGAGGAGACTGAGATACACAGAGAGAGAGAGAGAGAGAGAGCTAGAGCTGCGTGTGTGCGTAAAAGAGAGAGTGAGAGAAGCAGTGAAAGTGCCTAAATAAACATTAAAAGGAAAGAGAAGGAGAGAGAAAGAGTGTGTGTGTGTGTGTGTGTGAGAGAGACTAACTGCAAACTACTTCAATGCATGTACCTACTGTAACCTAATTCTGGTAAGTCTGTGAAAATTATATAAAACAATTACAATATATTAAAAAAATAATATGATCATTGTAGGCTTGTATTCAATAATAAATGGAAAAAAAGCTTATTGTCTGTATGTTATGTGAGGGGAAATGAGTATGTGTGATTAAATACTATTATTGGAATCATATTGTAATTGTAATGTTGAATGTTTCTAATCAGACAGACTGGTCAGCCAGTGGACTGCTGGACACGGAACACGTCCTACACGTCTGTTCTACACCTTCTCACACCAATGGCAACGCAATTCCTCCGTTCCCAGCGAGAGGATGTTCAGCAAAATGGGGAACATTTACAACACGAGGAGCAGCATCACGGAAGAACAGCTGTGTTTCCTGCATGACAACCTGCGCCTCTAAAGATTTCTTTCATTATTTATAGTTATAAAATTACTTATAAGACTTTAGAGAGTAAGAGTAAGCCTACTAATATGTGTGTTTGTTTGTGTGTGTGTGTGTGTGTTGACATCTTTTTTTTTTTTTCTTTTTTTTGGGTTATTGTTCAATAAATGTTACTTTTGGAATTGTTGTGAATCTTATTATTATTAGCGTGACGTTTTAGCATGCAAGTGAAGGGTAAAACTAATGATACCCCCCCCCCCCCCCAAAAAAAATCGATATCGACATCGACTATAGAAAAAACAAGGTCGACCTATCGTGCGTCCGACGTCATCACGCCCACGAGAGCTGCCCCAAATACGACAGAAATAATGCAATATAATCTTTCCTTTGATATTATATAATATAATAATATATTATAATTAAATATACTATTTAAATGATTGCACATGTCTAAGTTTAGCTTGATGCGGACGAGCGGTCTGACAAGAGAGAGCTGGGCAGAATCGTATAAATGCTGAATTTAGATCGTGAAGGGCTAGAATCCAAATCACAAACTTTTAACGATTAATTCTGCAGCTCTAGCGGACGATCAGATCATTTTTTTTTTCTCTGGGTATGCATTGCAACAGCATTCTCTGTGTCCATGTAATCAATAAAGGACTTTAAATAAAGTGTTCCATACCGTATACAGAGATTAAATGTAACATTGATTTATTATATTTTTTTGTTGAGATTATTTTCAAAATACATATATCCAATATATGGGACATTTTTTAACGTTTTTAACATACTGTATTTACTCGCTTATAAGTTGATCCGCTTATAAGTCGACCCCCCCACTTCAGCTGTGAGATTGTGGTATTCTGTTTAGAGACGCTTATAAGTCGGGTGAAAGAAATGAGAGAAAAGTGAATAGATAGAAACGAGTAGAAACCTATTTCATTTCATATAAAGTCAATTCTGGTTATTTGAGGCTCACGGAGACACTAAAGCGGCACAGGGAAATAATGATAGAACACCTGTTCTGATGCTCTTTAATCCTTACTATAGAAATAATAAAAGTATTCAGACATGCCTGGTGGTAAAGGAAACCTAAAAATCGGAGCGGAGTCGGTGCTACTCATTTGCACGGCTTGTGCTGTTTTCTGAAAGATGTATTTAGTTCACGTCATAAATGTTCATTTAATTACCGCGCTTGTGTCTCTGCTGTTTATTTTCGTGAGAAAGGGTGAAATATCTGCGCACTGTTCCGAGTAAAATATTTTCTATCTCGGTAGAGCGCGCGTATAAGTCGAGCCCCACACTTTCAGCCCGGATTTTTTAGGAAAAATCCTCGACTTATTAAATAAATAGTTTTTCTGCTCGTATTTGTTTTCATAAGTGTATGATCATTAGGCCGATGGCCTTGAGCTCCTGCTGTAAAAATAATTCTTGATGTAAATGAGCCATGATTCGACTTTTATAGCTTGAAAATGAACCATGTGCAGTATTAAGCCATGTGTTTATTTTTTTAAACTGTGATTTGTTTTTTTTTATTTAATGCTTTTTCGCGTTATCTTTTACATTTTCAATTTGTCGTGCGCATTGTAAAGATTGAAGTGTAAGATTCAGATAATCAGATGATTTCTTTTAACCTGATGCTAAAATGACCTGCACACGTTGTCTCTAATGTTTTAAATGCTTGTGTTGACTTGTACTTTCTGTTTTTCTGTCTCCTCTTCTGTTCCTCTTGCAGCCGCGTGGTGGTGCCCTGCTCAGTGGAGGAGGTGAGTTCTGCTTTATTCTGCTTCTTTCAAGGGATGCCACAGTTTTATAAAGTACTCGTTATAAACCGCAGATACCGGAAGTGAGAAATGTCTACACTTGACGTATAAAGGGTAATCACAGGCCCTCAGCGCTTAGTGATGGGAAGTCCGGCACTCCTACAACCAGGGTTCCTACAGGTGCTTGAAATCCTTGAAAATGCTTGAATTTCAATCATGTGTTTTCAAGGCCTTGAAAGTGCTTGAAATTTAAACTAAGTGCTTGAAAATGCTTGAAATTTTAATTGTGTGGACACAAGTCTCCATCTTCTTAATGACCGGCACTTGTGCAGTCGTTTGAAAGATATGCGAATGATTGAATATTTACCTGCAATATCATGCGTTAAAAATAAATATCGCTATTGAGAATTTTAAATTAACCGCATGCGTAAATGTTTGACAGCCCTAATTTAAATGTAAATTTTACGACAAGGTGCTGGAAAAACTTGAACATGGACCTTGAAAGTGCTTGAATTTGATCTTTCCGAAAGTGTAGGAACCCTGTACAACGGCTCTTATCGCTCGCTACAAAGCGGCTGGTACGCAAACGACACGTCACTACAGCTCAGTGCGCGATGACACGTACGCCGCGCGTTACCACAAGTTATGGTCTACCACACAGGGTTCGGCTCTTTTCACTCTACCTGCTTCCCCTCGGCTCGATTTTCAGAAAACACAATTGCTCGTTTCATTGCTATGCGGATGACGCACAGATATAGGTGCCATTAAAACGGAGAGATGGTTTTGCTCTGGGCTCACTGAGGGAGTGCTTGGATGAAGTGAGAGCCTGGATGAGAGCTCTAAGTTTTCTCCATTTCAATGAGAAAAAGACTGAGGTCATCGTCTTCGGTCCGAGCGCCAGCGACCTTGGTCCCCTAAAACCATTTTTTAATCCTATTATCACTAATCAGGGTTTTAAAGTGGACAGCGGTTTTAATCTGGACAAGCAGGTCAGGGCAGTGGTTAAATGTAGCTTTTTTCACCCGAGACGTTTGGCCAAAGTGAAGCCGTTCCTGTCAAGAGAGCATTTCGAGACAGTGATCCATGCTTTCCTAACAACTGGGCGGGATTACTGCAACTCTCTGTGCTTAGGTGTGTCTCAGTCGTCCATGTCCCGTCTCCAGCTGGTGCAGAATGCTGTAACAGGCACTCGAAAGAGAGAGAGCACAATACGCCGGTTTTAGCTTCACTACACTGGCTGCCTGTCCATTTTAGAGTACATTTTAAAATTCTTTTATTTGTTTTTAAGTCTTTAAATGGCCTTGCCCCCCAATACCTCTCTGAGCTGCTGTGTGTGGTCACTCCGGTCAGCTGTACCGAAGACACGGGTCCGAGGCTGTGGAACGCTTTGCCTCTGCGGGTCAGACAGGCACCTACCCTGACAAGTTTCAAATCATTGCTAAAAACCCATCTCTTTTCCATGGCATATGACCCAGCATAAACTATTTGGTTTTATTTTTGGTTAATTTTAATCACACGTTTTAGCCCTTTTAATCTTTTTGTGCTTTTTAGTAATATATATATATTTATTTGTTCATTTTATTGTGATTGGATTTGTGGATTATGTGATTATGTTTTAATGTAAAGCACTTTGGTCAGTCTACTGTTTTTAGAAGTGCTTCTATAAATAAAGTTGACTTGACTTGACATTGTCCAGAGGGTCAAAATGTAGCGTGTTTAACGCAAGTAATTTAATCAAGCACCTAAAGTCCCAACAAGACTGCCGCACGTGACCTTGAAACCAAGCCACACTTCCGGATGTTATTTGGTTCCACGGCATTGACTGTGCTGTTGTTACGTCCCCGTAGAATGTCTAGGGGTTCTGGGGAATAACATAAAAAGACAACCAACTTATGAAAGGAAATAAGGATTTATTTAGATCAAAATATAAAGCGGAACCAATGACAGGCAGAAAAGAACAAACAGAAATCCCTCTAACTTAATTGGACCTCTAACTAAACTCACACGCATAAATAAAAAGAAATAAAAACAGAATTCTACACTACCTCCCTGACTAACCAGAAACAGGAGAAAACAATGTACAATAAACATAAGAGCCGGCCGCTTCCTTACGGTTCCTCACTGCGATGGTAGGTGAGCAGAAGCTCCACTTGGATCAACACGATCTTTCTTATACACACAACTTTCGGCAACCGCGTCAAGAGCACAACAAGCACAAATGCACATCACCACACAGAGTCTCTCGCAGCTGTGAGTGTGCCCGGGTCATCAGGGTCATAATGAGCAGCAGGTGTTCGCAGCCGCTTTCTCTCCTCCGCACCTGGGTGAGCGACAGCGTCAGGGAGGGAGGGAGAGAGAGAGAGAGAGAGAGAGAGAGAGAGAGAGAGACCAGAGCACAAGCGCAAAATAAAATATACGATCCTAAATGAGGATGGTAACACTGTTTTCAGCTCTTCAGTCTTGTGCTGCGTAACCAGTCACGTTAAATCTCTTCTGGCACTTCACGGGGTTTGTCTGGAGCAGCAGGACGAGATGAAGCTTGTCGTGCGTGTGGAACATGGCCGCCCTTGGGGAGCATTTTGGCTCCTGACTGGAGTTGTTTTGCATGTCAAGCTTCTAGCTGGATTCTGAAGCACCAGACAGAAACGATCTTCTGAAGTCTGTCTCGCCGCATTGACACACAACATGGAAAGATCACTGCGAATGCGCGCACATTGCTTTCCTTCTAGAACGACTTCAGTTTATAGTCGTGTTCATAAAACATTACCATTCCAGGATATAGATTTGCAACTAAACCAAGGCTGCTGGCGGTGTTTAGCAGAAGTATAATGGACTTTTCCCACAAAAACGGTCAAAAAACGAGTCTAAATGATTGGAACTTGAACAGACAAATGTAAGGTTTTTTTCTGTAAGATTGTAAAGATCTTACGCCAGGGGTGCCCATTGCGTCGATCGCGATTGACTGGTCGATCGCCAAGGCATTGTGAGTAGATCGCATGACATTGGGGAAAAAAAAGTCGAGGAAAAAAAAGTTTAAAAACTCTAGCAGCTTTGCGAGTAAGAGATCGGCTAAAATGAGTTTAAAAGATGGCGATTCTACCCCACACGCAATCTTAAACCAGCATTTACACGATTCTGCCAAACTCTAATTTCCGACGAGCGTCTCTCTGTCAGCTGTGTGCGCGCTCGCGTGGGGCGGAGTTCCGTGCGCAGCAGCGGTCACGTGCGCTTGTTATGCGCCTATGAGTCGAGATTAAAAAAACATGCAATAAACAGAGAGAACGAGTGAGCAAACACAACGCTCAAGTAAGTCTGCTATCAAATCAAAAGGATTTTATTCTGAAGTGTGTGTTTACTGCGTTTTAAAACCATATATAAAGTGAGGTGATGGCAATATACAGCAAACATCTACAGTTGAAGACAAAATAATGTAATAATACCTTTATTAAAGTAACAAAGTATTCAAACTGTGTGTGTATTATATATATATATATATATATATATATATATCCGGTAGATCGCTTTGACTAGGTCATTTGAAAAGTAGATCGCGAACTGAAAAAGTGTGGGCACCCCTGTCTTACGCCTTTGCAATTTTAGTGTTTGTTAAAACCTAAGGCTTTTTCACTTTTTAGTGTTTCTGCTTAGATCTGGTCACAGCTTGTGCAGTACAGCGACTGGCCGGCGTTTGCTTGTGTTCCCCTGACTATGTTCTGCTTGACCGGAGTGTCTCCGTCACGCTAGTGATGTGTCGTTCGTGAACGATTGGTTCAAAATCAAGGGATTTTTTTTCATTTTGACTCGGAATGAACTATTTGTGTGCAATAGTATACAGCCGCATTACTCCAGTTGGCTCGTGATTGGTTCTTCCGGATCATTCCTTTGGTTCACTGGTCACGTAGCGAGCAGCAGCTCTCAGTACGTTTGTGATTCGTTCAAACGCATTACTCGTTCACCGTTCGCTTTGTTCACGTGACTGCAGGACGTAGATCAAGTTTTGCTAGTGATTCACGTGATTTTAATAGTTTTGTGTTAAAGTGGCAATGTATGTGTGCTGAAGCAAATCATGTCGTTATTTTTTTGTATCTTCTTTTAGAACACGACCACTTTTACAGCGCCACCTGCTGGAAATGAACCAATGACGCGACATGATTAGTTCACTGTACTGTTGGAGAATTAAAGAGGCGACTCAATTAAAATAGTCACACTTCCCATCACTGCGTCACGCTCGTACACAATGCATTTGTTTTAGCGTCACCGCGTTGTGCTTCAGTCACGTTAACATGTCAAGCGCAGAGACACTAGGGAATAAACACAAGCAATGCTGCATCTTCCATGTCACTGTAGCCGTCCCAGAATGCAGTTTACAACCAAAAAACTGTGAAAAGCGCCCTACAAATACTCTTATTATTATTATTAATGCATGTCATCAGATAGCCTGTAGGGGATGAAGCGTATCAGACGCACGACAGCCAATTGTTCTTGATTTGTCTGTTGATGTGATGATCTTTTCTGAAGGCCGGTTGTAATCCTCGGTGGCTAACACTTCTTTTCCTCAGTTCTCACTGCGGGACGAGACATTTTAATTACGCGAGTGGCTTGATTCCCAAGACCCTGATTGGAGCAAATAGCTGCTGGGAAACGGGTTGATGGAGAGTTGAATGTTGATGGCGTTTTTCTCTCAACAGTATCAGGTCGGGCAGCTCTTCTCCGTGGCCCAGGCCAGTAAGAACGAGACGGGTGGCGGCGAGGGCATCGAGGTGCTGAAGAACGAGCCGTACGAGAAGGATGGAGAGAAGGGACAATACACACACAAGATCTACCACCTGAAGAGGTCAGAGCCAAAGCATTCCTGCTGTCTCACAAGTCTGCAGTCTAACTTTTACCTTTATGTTTAGCGCTAAAGACGCGTGATCAATGAGTTGCCGTGTTTTAGGGGCGGGTGGTAAACTGGTATTAGGTTGGGATATGGATTTTGCAATACCGTGGATAGCGTTACCTAGGATTGGGCGACATAAACGATTCAAAATTGGCTTTTCACTCATTCGCGCAAATCCAGCGAAACCCTGCGATTCATTTGCAATCTTGCAATTTGAGTTTACTGCCAATTTGACCAATCCGTTTGGCTCGTCACATCACGCAGCATTGTTTTCGCACAGAAGAACTTCCATATAGTAATTGGAAGTCCTGCTCTTTTCAAAGATTCGACTCTTTCGGCTCGGCTTGGTGGTTCCGTACTGACAGCTCCGCTACACTGCTGCAATCACAAGGACGATGTATTAATGTTTGGAGAGACGATTGTATTAAAGCAGGGGTGTCCAAACTTTTTGATTCGCGGGCCACATTGGGTTCTAACATTTGACAAAGGGGCCGGACCGGGCTTGGTGGAAAAAATAATACACATTTTAGGATATACACATTTTTGTATATAATTTAGTATTTGACTTTAAATAGTGTTTATTTCTATTTAAAAATGCTTTAAAAAACAGATATAATTCTAAAATGCAAATAAAGTGATTTAAACTGCTTTTTAAAATGTGTTCATAAATAAAGCAATAAAAACCTTCATAATGGAACATTGAAAAAATATATATGATTTTGATTACATTTTTTTCAAGCTCGGGTGGGCGTGGTGAAACAAACCGTATTCATTTGAGATCACATGGTGTGTTTGAAAGAGTTAAACGAGGCGAAAGAGCCGAATCTATGAAAAGAGCCGAACTTCTCATCACTATAATGAAGATCTTCTGTTCAAAAACCACTGCTGCGTGCTGTGACGGACCACACGGATTGGTCGAATTTGCGGTGATTGGATGAAATTGCAAGGTCGCAAATAAATTGTGGGGTTTTGCTGAATTGGCGCGATCACGGAATCCTGGAGGGACTGAGTACTCTCCGCGGGCCGCATTACATTCATTTTATGAATCAAGTCACGGGCCGGTCAAAATTAGATTAAGGGCCGCATTTGGCCCCCGGGCCGGACTTTGGACACGCCTGTATTAAACTACTCTCAGCCCATGAAACCGTTCAACTCAAACGAAATATTATTTATTCTTAAAAAAGTCTTTGCCTCGTATAATGCCAACACGGTGTATTTTCAAGACTGAAATAATGACACACTTCACTATTAAACTAGAGTTCGTGTGTACTCAAATTAACTAATACTGGTAGTATTTTCAGTACAGTTCAAAACACACCAGTTTGGCATTTAGGAACCAAGGACTTAAACGAAAAGTCTTTCTTTCTAAAAGGCACTACATTTAGTTTAATTAAACAACACAATGTTGCAAATAAATACAGTTTTGCATAATAAATGTTCTCAAAATGACATGCAACGTTTCATTATTTCTTAAAAAAAAATTGCAGTTTGGCTTTCCTTAGGGCCTATGTAACCTGTTCTGAAATATAAATTCTATTATAATTTATATATTGCAATATATATCGTTATCGCTTGTAACATTTTTATACCTACACTACCGTTCGCTTTGAATTGTCCTTATTTTTTAATTAAAAGCACTGTTTATGTCACTGAAAATAACTTCAAACTAATCAGAAATACACTCTATACATTGCTAATGTGGTAAACAGCTATTCTAACTGTTAATGTCTGATTTCTGGTGCATTACATAATGCCCGTTTCCAGCTACTGTCACTACTGTGTTTTAATGGTACAATGTAGTCAAAAGTATCGATATTTTGACAAGTGTCAATACTGAAAAATCTGAAACGATACAATAAGGAGAATTAAATAAAGCAGCGCGGGTGAAAAAGTACAGCAACTAATTACCAACAATTTGGTAAAAAGAATGTTTGTTAAAGTACAATTCTAACGCTGGTTTCTTTATGCTGTACACTAGTGGTCCCCAACCCTTTTTTTTTTTGTCGCGGACCGGTCAACGAATTTTATGAAAATAGTATTTGTTATTTTATTATAATAATTTTTTGTTATTATATTATAATTAACATATTATAGTGTTTATTTGTACTTAATCATGCATTAAAAGTAAAAACAAATTTATTTAAAATACAAATTTATTTAAAAAAATTTCATAGAGGTTACCGTATTTTTCACCGTATAAGACGCACTTTTTCTTCCCCAAAGCTTGATTTAAAATATTTTACTACAGTATTTGGTTCAGAATCCTTTTTTTCTAGATTTTCCTCCTTTAAAATTGGGTGCGTCTTATATGCCGGTGCGTCTTATAGGGCGAAAAATACTTTACTTGATATTTGAATTAAATTTTTATATGAACAAAAATGTATATTTGCTTTGCGTTTTAAAATGTCAGGCACCCTTTTAAGATTAAAGTTGATTATATTTCCACATCTTAGAAATGAATAAAAGAATAATTTTTGCTCTCGTTTTTGATCCTGTTATTCACTCTTACTGATTCATAATAAAGCATTTCTACTATATCTATAAGTATGCTATTAAAAACATAATTTAGAGAAAGTGATCGCAAAAATACGTTTTATTGAGCTTTGTTTTTAAGTAGCATGTTGATGCGGAACAGCACGTTTTGCCATTACTACAATGGTCTGCGCACGCGTGTTTTTGTTTTTTTTTTGTTTTTGCATCTAATTTATTTCAAGTTTTAATTCCATTTAATTGCAATGTTTTAAACGCATCTTTTGTAACTGTGAGTGATTGAGAAAAAATTCTGCTTATATTTACTATGGCACTTTGATTGGTTCTTGCTTTTTTTTATATAGATATGTAACACGTCACACTATTTGCATGTGGGTGGTAAATGTTCTTTTATTATTACTATGATTGTTCTGAACAAAGCAAACCAGACAATTCAGGGGAACTATGACACCAGAACATGGGTTCAATTCCAAAGAAAAACTACACTTTTTACTAATCTTGGCCAATTTTTAATTACATGTGAGGTACTTTGGATAGAAGCATCTAACTGACAGTATAAAATAAAATTAAAAATAATAACAAGTGCGGTGTAGGGCCCAAGACACACAATGTTTTCCTAACAAGGAAAGAATGAAAGAGGGAAAGCAAGGAAGAGAAAATCACCAAAGGAATTGAGTGAAAGCGAAAGACAAAGAGGCAGAGAATTGCACTTGTCCTATATGTTTTTGCTCTGTTTTGCTGCACTTTTGCACTAAACCATTCTTAAATGTCGTGTGTTGATCCCAATAATCCCGAAAAACATGGATGGCTTCAGCGACGTGTCGACCTAAGCCGGTGATTCTGATAGACGAGCCAGTGGCAACTTTCCCTACTTCTCTTTCACTATATGTATTGTGTGTTCTCGTTGATGTGTTATTACTGCTGACATCACTTTAATAAAGGGTAAACTGTGACAGGCCACACTCATGTGCACGACGTCTGTTGTGTGTTGTACACTATATTGTTGAATGAAAAGCCTAACCACTGAAAAGCAACTGTTTGCCCTTCGTCCATGTGTTCATCAACGTGTGATGGTGGACTCCTTTCACCTGAGGTTGTGTTTCTCAAACAGTGAAGAGTTCTCCAGGGTTTTCCTTTGTTGTGCCATGTAGCAGTGAATGGTGAGCGATAGATCCTCACACTTGCTGTTGTGTTCCAGTAAAGTGCCGGGCTTTGTGAAGATGATCGCGCCAGAGGGGGCTTTAGTGTTCCACGAGAAAGCCTGGAACGCTTACCCATACTGCCGCACAGGTGAGTGCCCCTGGCGTGGCGTCCGCCTCTTCACACGTGGATGTGTGTGTGTGTCTCTTTCGGTGATTTATTTTATTGAGGCCCATCAGACCCAATTCAGATTTGACTCATTGTCTCGTTCATTGTCAGCCGTTTACACCTCCATCTAATCTGATTGTCTTATCAGTGTATGTTAGCGGTGGGCAGCATGAGACTAAATTCACCTCACAGTATTTTCTCGTGTACAGACGGTATTGGGGGGTATATTTTAGTAGACCTTCATTACATTATAGGCAAACTTCGCAATTCTAACTTTTTTTAAAGTATGAAATCAGACGCAAGGGGTGACCTGAAGATGCCTCTGCCGTTTTGAATACCATATGTCTTTTAAACGTAGCCTTGGGCTTTATTCAATTAGTTTTTGAAGTGAGCAGAGAGAAGAGGAGAGCCAGTGAAAGAGACTCAGAGAGACACAGAGAGCAGCTCTTGTTTCCTCTCCACCTCGCTCTCTTTTGTCCGCATGAGGGAGCATGAATGTTTCATTCTAACATAATTACAAATTAAACAGACTAACTGATGTGAAATTAGCCGAGGAAGCGCAGTCCCGCGGGCATTACAGATCTTTCATTATTACGATTAGCAACGTCTCCGTGTCGTCATTAAAGGTTGTAACAAAACCAATGCGTTATACTGTATTAAAGTGTTTATATATGTATATAAAATTACATTCTTGAATCACGGTTCCTACAGGTGCTTGAATTTCAATGCTGTGTTTTCAAGGCCTTAAAGTGTCTCTTCAGTGTCTCTGAGCAGTGTCTCTTCTCCATCTTCTTAATGACCGACACTTGTGCAGTCGTTTGAAAGATATGCGAATGATGACATTTTTACCTGCAATATCATGCGTTAACAATAAATATCTCTATTGACAATTTAAAATTAACCGCATGCCTTAATGCGCTAGTTTTGACCGCCCTACTTTAAATGTACATTTTACGACAAGGTGCTGGAAAAACTTGAACATGGACCTTAAAAGTGCTTGAAAAGTGCTTGAATTTGATCTTTCCGAAAGTGTAGGAACCCTGTTGAATGTGTAGCGGTATGTATTGCAAAATTCCATATCTCTCCCGGACTCCACGTTCATGCCGGTTAACCTAGGACTTTTTTTTTTTTTTACACACTTTACACTCACTTACGCTATATGCACATAACCGTATTTACTAGCGACTCAGACGAGGCCCTAACTTCACCTGGGAGATTGTCTGATTTCGCTGTGCACGCGTGGATCTGTTTGCTTGGGACAGATCTTTTTGGCCATACTTTGATCCCATAGCACTGTCATTATCGCTATGATGTAATATATATATATATATATAATAGGGACAAACGAAAGACGGGGAGCCGTGTTTTCTGAGAGACTTGTTGCATTAACATCATAAATGTGAATTTAATTTCGGCATACGCTCTGTTGGTTTCTTTTCGTAAGAGTGAAAATTCCTCAGACTCTTCTCAGTTATCTATTATAGTTTAGACCTCACTTTAAGACCAGGGCCAGTTAGCGTCCAAATTTAAGAAAACATCTAATAAGCGACTAAACAAGTTATATGTGAAATCATGGAACTGTCAATGATATTTATGCGAGTAATCTGAACTGTCAATTCCTGTGATTCTAAATTGAGATGTTGATCATCTGGATTGGGTCTGTGTAAAGTAACCTCATCTGCTGTGATTACTGTAGTAACGCAGCAACAGTGTCTGCACATCAGTGGCTCGTTCAGTTGTTTCTCATGGTTTGTTGACATTTGACATTGAAATATGTGTTTGCTGTTTCACCTGATTTGTTTTTTTTTTTGTTGTTGTTGTTGTTGTTTTTGGATTGCATGGTCCTTCACTTCTCAGTTGTGACTGTAAGTACAATCCCTTGCTGTTCTGTCCACACATTTCTGTACTCTTTCTTTCCCATGATCAAGCATTGTGTAATCTACATCTCCAGTTTTAGGCTGGTTCAGATCGTTTTAACGTCTAATGTTAATTTCAAACACGCTGATCTGTTCTTACTAGTTGAGCTCAGTGTGTTCCAGAAGCAACTTCAGGTTCAGCGTGTTTGCCTGTTGAATTCTAGGAACCTTTAGCCTCCAGGCGTAAAGCTGCTTAAACGCGAGTGATTTAGAGTGATCTGAAGCTGGTAGTGTTGTGAATATTCCGCAGTCTGCAAACATTTTGTGGAAAACGTGCTGCACTAACAGCTGAAGTTCTGTAGCTCTTGATAACACACTCGTTTCATTTCGATCCTCTCACAAAGTTCTGCCTCCTCAGAATGAATACATGAAGGAGGACTTTATGATCAAAATTGAAACCTGGCACAAGCCTGACATGGGCTCTTTAGAGAACGTGAGTATTTGAGTGGAACAGTTTGGAGTTTCTCTGGACCCTGTTGCACATTTCTCTCACTGACTCGAGACTGGACACCTTCTCATCAGGTACATGATCTGGATCCCACCACATGGAAGACTGTGGAGGCTGTGGAGATAGATATCGCTGATCGCTCTCAGGTTGAGCCAGGAGTAAGTAAAGCTTCTGTACCCTGTGTAGTGTGGACCTTCCACGCGTAGGAAACGCTCTCAGAACATTTTAAGTTATTATATTCTTAAGCATTTTAATTTCAGTTTTTTTCTGTAATGTTTTACATTGTATTATACCCGACTGTATCGTAAAGAACAATGTTCATCGGTTTCAGTTTTTTTTATTATTAAATGAGCAGGATTTGTATTTGATGCTATTGAAAACCATTTAGGCGTTTCATGTAACGATTGCCGTGTTAAAGTCTCAGTCAAACTAGTCATTAGTCTCTCTCTCTCTCTCTCTCTCTCTCTCTCTCTCTCTCTCTCGCTCACTCACTCAGTCACACATACCTGCGCACACACCAGTAAACAGTTGAAAGCAAGAAACATCAAGAAATATCAAGCATTCTGTCCAGTAGCTCAGAAAGTTTGCTGTCATCCAGTAGTTGAAGAGAGAGAAGCCGGTAAGCTCATTCAGTGTCCGGCAGCTCAGACCTTCTCAGCAGCTGTGTTTGAGCGCGTCGTGTTTCTTGGTTTCTGGCGGATGTTTCAGCAGGATGCACGACTCTATCGACCTGCTGACACGGATCATTCCCACAACTGTGGAAGTTTAAGTGTGACGGCGTTTGTAGACACTGTAGTTGCTGTGGATACGTCCAGCTGACAATCGTCGGGGTCACCGGTGTGGAAATGGTCAATGAAACAACACTTTGCGTGAGCACACGGAGGCAGAGAATCCCGCAAACGCTCCGGCTCACAACAACATACGTATTCATGACGCCGTTGAACAGTCGCCATCCTTTAATACAGGCGTGTCCAAAGTCCGGCCCGGGGGCCAAATGCGGCCCTTGATCTAATTTTGACCGGCCCGTGACTTGATTCATAAAATGAGTGTAATCCGGCCCGCGGCCAGTACTCAGTCCCTCCAGGATTCCGTGATCGCGCCAATTCACACAAATTCAGCGAAACCCCGCGACTTCTTTGCGACCTTGCAATTTCATCCAATCACCGCAAATTTACCGCAAATTCGACCAATCCGTGTGGTCCGTCACAGCACCAGCAGTGTTTTTGAACAGAAGATCTTCATTATAGTGATGGGAAAGTCGACTCTTTTCATAGATTCGGCTCTTTCGCCTCGTTTAACTCTTTCAAACACACCATGTGATCTCAAATGAATACGGTTTGTTTCACCACGCCCACCCGAGCTTGTAAAAAATGTAATCAAAATCATATATATTTTTTCAATGTTCCATTATGAAGGTTTTTATTGCTTTATTTTTTAGCACATTTTAAAAAGCAGTTAAAATGCTAAATCACTTTATTTGCATTTTAGTATTATATCTGTTTTTTTATGCATTTTTAAATAGAAATAAACATTATTTAATGTTAAATACTAAATTATATACAAAAATGTGTATATCCTAAAATGTGTATTTTTTTTCCCCGAGCCCGGTCCGGCCCCTTTGTCAAATGTTAGAACCCAATGTGGCCCGCGAATCAAAAAGTTTGGACACCCCTGCTTTAAGGGGAAACAAACCATGACAGAGATTGCTTTGCGAACCGAACGTGGAACACTTTGGTGAAAATTATGTCTGGTCACTACTACAAAACATATTTACTGGTTTTTGTGATCATTACCTCACAAACTTTTACTAGTAGTGTGAACGGCCTCTACAGCTGTAGTAAAACTCTAGATAAGCCTGTATTTGCTCAAACTAGTCACTTTGTCAAAAGCATTCACGTGCATCTGTCCCAGTCAGTCAGTCAGACGAATGCCACGATCGTGCTTTAGCTCAATGGTTACTTTTTATCAAATCAAGTCACTTTTATTGTCACATCACCACACTGTGGTGAGTGAAAAACTTGGGTGCAAACTCCAGTTAGTGAAAATGTACAATACAAAATACAGACACACACAACCAAGTAACAGTGCAATAAACTGTGTGTGCAAGAGTGGTTTTACAAAATAGGGCAATTTAGGTGCATATTGAGAAAAAAGGTATTGAATACCAATAAATGTATGTTCATATATTTATATTAGGGGTGCACCGAATGTTCGGCCACCGAAAATGTTTGAAAAGTGCATTTTCGGTTTTCGGCCGAAACACTTTTCTCATAACACGGCGGAAAGTTGATGAGGTAAGCAGAGACCGCGAGAGCTGCGCGCGAGCAGTGGCGGTATATAGCGCAGCAGATCACGAGCTCCCGCGACATTCACTTAATAGAGAACATTCTCTCTCTTCTTACTCCGTCTGAGCAGCAAACTGAAGAGATCAGCTCCTCTGATGCGTCTGTAGCGGACGCTTTTACTTTGATCGCAGCTCTAAAGCGCCAAAGTGGTAGATACGGACCACGGTAAAAACTATGAAAAGTTCGCGCTTGAAAAGTCTGTCAGCGCACGAATCCTCTGCACTTCATGGCGACTGTACTTGATCCGCGTTATAAAGAGCAGTATTTAGAGGAGGAGTTAAAGCAGCGCGCGCGAGAAATAGCAGCAATGATGGACGCACAGAATCGACGTGAAGACAGAGACGGAGCAGATCAGAGCGTCTCGCACCAGTTGAGGGGTTTACACCCTCCTTGTCTGATATGTGCAGTGAAATCCTGCAAGAAAGTACCTCTAATAATACTAATACGTAGACTATTTTGTTTTAGGCTACTTTATATGTGACAGATTGTATATTTCTGCAAGATGTATATTTTTTTTATCCACTGGCCTTATTTAAATAGTCTGAAATCTTTTTCAAAGATTGAGATCATCAGATGACAAGCTCAACAGAAACCTATTTTTACTAGGGCTAGGCCATTAGTTGCATTTGCGATTTTAACGTGATATTACAAAACGTGATTATGTAATCACAGAGACGTGCGGTTATTGCGCCTGGAAGTTTCTCTTGACTTTTCCTGGCTTCATGCAGCGTGCGCGCCAGACCGCTAGTTGTTCAGCTGAGCGCGAGGACAGAGAGAAGAAGAGAAGTTACAGATGGAAAGCACGTACTGTATGGAATCAGATTTAAAAAATGTCACACGTAAATTAATAAAAAAACGAACAGAATTCCAAGCATTTTTGTTTTGTTGTTATATTTACGCTTGCAATCTCCACTATCAAATCTTTTTTTGCGTTGCGTTTGAGTCGCGTGCCTGAGTGTCGCTGTACAAACACCGGGATTTGCTTGATCAGTGTGTTTGCTAGACGTGTTTTTTTCAGTGTTGTGAGGGATGAGTTCATCGCTTAACGTGGGGTAAAATAAGTTAAAAGTTAGAATAAGTTCTAGTTTAAATGAATGCCATCCCAATTTTTACTTTATTTTATTTGTGTTTGATTTATTGGAAATGTATTTGTATATATCTGCGTTAATTTTAAGTAAATTTTTTTTTACTTTTTTTTTTTTAAAGGCTTTAATGTGCGTCAGAAGAATAATACTCGGGCACGGGCGGGGCAGTGACGCGGGGGCGTGTCCTGAGTTGAAACAGCTCTAGATGTGCACCGTGTTTTGCTCTTGATCACACGTTTGTTTTTCAGAATTAAAAGTTGAAAACGAGCCACACGAGTATGAAGACATTTCACATTTAATAACAGCGTCATCAAAACCAGTTGAAAGACTTGTTGTTCTGCATTTCATATTGCTTTTACAAAAATGCATAGATTTACTTGTACGTATTTAGTATTAAACAAGTGTGGCTCTTTTGAACTTCATTTTTAGCAATATGCCGTGTTTATGTCTCTCTCTCAGCCTAAAAGCTTCCCGACCCCTGAACTAAACAATAGTTTACTGACTTCTCTTTGAGAAGATGGTAGAGGTAACAGTTGTTGTTGCCCTTTATGTGCTGTACTGTTGTATGTTGATCAGTAGTTTTGTATAACTGGTATGTCGTATTTTTTAGTTTTATTTGTTATTCAACACGCTTGTAGCTGCTACAAGACTCGATGTTTCAGCCGCCACCACTGCAATAAAAAGGTTAAAACATGTAATAGGTCGTTTTAAAAGTAGTTTTTAATGTAACTAAATAATTGCCCCAAAAAAAACGCAATAGCAAGTTTGCTTCTAAAAAATGGCCATTATGATTTTGGACAAAATCGCACAGGCCTAGTTTATACTATTATTAAGACCTGCAGAGAAAATGTTGTGTCCTTTGCACTTGTTCTGAATGCACTTTAAACTTAAATGCAATATTTAATTTCACAACATTTCAGCAGGCCAGTAGCTCAAGTTAAACACTTTAGTCTGACTTATATTTTATACTCTTGAGTGTTGCAATATGCTTAATAAATATTTGCATATTTGTAACACATTCTGTTTCATGTATTCTTTGAAACTTCATTATTAAATGTATGCAATTGCAATGCCTTAGTTTTAGTAAAGTTAGTACACCGTCATAGCAATAAATGCAATTCTTTCGGTGTTTCGGTTTTCGGCCAAGAATTTTCATTTCGGTGCATCACTAATTTATATATAATGCAGTGCAGCAGCAAAATGTAGTTTACAGTGTGTATTATACACTAGACCGTGGGCAAAGCGTTTGTGAGTGGGTGATACTGTTGTGTATTGGATCAAGTCAGTTGTGTGGCTCTGTGTTCAGCAGTCTGACAGTCTGAGGGGAAAGCTGTCTCTCAGTGGGCTGCTGCGTGCTGGAATGATGCGGTAGCGTCGAAAAAACGTCAAAAACAAAGTTTTGACAGAATGCAAGCGTAAAATTAAAAACGAAACTAAAATGCCTGGAATTCTGTTTGTTTTTATTAATCTTCATTTAATATTTTAATAATCTGATTCCATACAGAAGCTGCTCTGTCTCTCTCTCTACAAAGGCAAATTACTCCATTCATGAACACTGATTGGCCGTCATCTTGAGGGTTTCCGCTATTAGGTAGTGAACTACTGAATATTAAAGAAGGGCGGGGAGGTTAACGTCCTGACGTCACGACAACGTTGCGCATTATCCAATAGAAAACACGGTGTTGTCCGGAGGAAAGCTGTGATTGGCTCCAGCGCCGGAAACCAGGAAATGAATGGATTGAACATTTTAAATCAGCTGCTCCAGACACTTGCTGAAGATCGGCATCAAATCATTTAATATGAAAAGAAAATCCTAATATCATAATGAGACCTTCTTTGGTTCCAGTGAGTTAAAATGTTAAATCACTTTATTTGTATTTTGGTATATCTGTAAAATAAATTGTTTTTTTTTTTTTTT
>QKNR01014362.1:91833-139147 GCA_028031935.1 Paedocypris micromegethes | reverse complement strand
AAAAAAATTCTGTTTTTTTAGTTTTTTTATTGGAAATGTGGCAGGTGGAACGTTCAGGGGGATGTGAAATCGCATGGTGTGTTGATTTCTACACGCTAAAAGGGTCAAATGTGTGAAACACACAAACTCACTCGTTTGCAGTCTCTCACTTTTGCAATAAGAGCTTCTCTCCATTAGACGCAGGTCTCTTTTAAACGCCTGGCATCTGAAATTTGTTTTTGAATGTACTATTGGAAGATATACGGTAATCCTTTTTATTTGTCCCATTGAACGGTCTGTGTGGTATTCTCAGGACTATAAAGAGGACGAGGATCCAGAGCTCTTTCACTCTGAGAAAACGGGCCGAGGGCCTTTAGGTCCCGACTGGAAGGTTTGTGTCTCCTGTACTTCTCGTCTTTGATCTGCTAAATGTCCAGTGAATAACATTTGATTTTTATGTCATCAGAAAGAGCTTTTGGCCAAGCCCGACGCGCCCCGCATGTGTGCTTACAAGCTAGTCACTGTCAAGTTCAAATGGTGGGGCCTTCAAACCAAAATAGAAAATTTTATTCACAAGGTAGCCAATCCGAATGACTCCATTTTGCTCGGACAACGCGTTCACTGACGGACGTGATACGGTCCTCATCACTTTTTTGTTTGCAAAAAGTCTCCCATTTTTATTTGCAGCAAGAGAAAAGAATCTTCACCAACTTCCACCGTCAGCTTTTCTGCTGGATCGACAGCTGGGTGGGGCTGACCATGGAGGACATCCGCCGGATGGAGGAGGAGACGCAGCAGGAGTTGGAAGAGGTGAAGACCACATCTGTAGTGTAATCTTCTCCATTAGGTCGCAAAAGCCCGTCTCATTCTGGATCTTTGCAATCAGTACCATACACAAAACAACAACAACAACAACAACACGTGTGTGTAATAGAGCCATTCGACATACACATCACTTTCAGACTGTTGGTTGTGCTCTGCTCAGGAGAATTGTATTTATTATATTCATGTATTATATCATATATTTATATATTATTTATTCATTATCATAATTTGTACCGGGCCGTGGCGCAGCCGAATTATGGAATCAGATTAGTACCAAAAATATACTGGCAAAAACGTAGAGAAATGTATTGAAAAACAAAAATCCCAACGGAAATGATTCATTTTCGTTGAGTTTTTTATTATCTTCCTTTGCAATCTTCACATTTTGGTTTGCTCAGCACTTTGATCAGTCAAGGCTGCATTTTAAATCGGAAGCGTCTCGTCTCTCCGAGAGCTTTACTTACACACACACACACACACACACACACACCACTGTAGTAATGGCAAAACGTGCTGGTATATCCGCACCAACATGCTTCATAACATTTAACTCGGATTCCAAGAATAACACACGAGTCTTTCATCTCACTCGTACTTTTTACTGACTTCTTCGACAACAGTACATCAGCGGCGCGTGCATCGCTAAATATACAACTAAATATAAAGCTGAATAAAACCTGTTTTAGCCGTCACTTTCTCTAAATTAGCTATTTAATATTTAATATATAGTAGAAATGCTTTATTATGAATCAATAAAAAAGTGTTGGCTCTGGTTTGACCGGATTCAGTGTTGCTTCTGATTTTGGGAACAAAAATTTTTATTTTTTACATTTCTAAGAAATTTCTTTGTTTAAAGTATGAATGAGGAAAAATAATCAGTCTAATTTAAAAAAAAAAAGAGTTTGATATTTTAAAACAAACCAAATATAGATTTTTTTTATATAAAAATTTAATTCAAATACAGTGGTACCCTGACTTACGAAATTAATCCGTGCCGACGGCCGACTGTTACCTCTACAATCTACAATAGACATCCATAAACTATTGTTTAGTTCAGGGGTCGGGAAGCTTTTAGGCTGAGAGAGAGACATAAACACGGCATATTGCTAAAAAGTAAGTTCAAAACAGCCATACCTGTTTAAAACTAAACACAAGTAAATCTATGCATTTTTGTAAAACCAATATGAAACGCAGAACAACAAGTCGCTCAACTGGTTTTGATGACGCTGTTATTATATGTGAAATGTCTTCATACTCGTGTGGCTCGTTTTCAACTTTAAATTCTGAATTGTTTCAACTCTTTCAGGACCCCCGCGTCACTGCCCCGCCCGTGCCTGAGTATAATTCTTCTGACGCACATTAAAGCCTTACCAAAAATTATAATTACTTCAAATTAACAGACATATACAAATACCCAATAAATCAAACAAACACAAATAAATTTTCAATAAATCAAACACAAATAAAATAAAGTACAAATCGGGATGCATTCATTTAAACTTGAACTTATTCTACAACTTTTAACTTATTTTACCCCACGTTAAGCGATGAACTCATCCCTCACAAACACGCGGCTTGGAAAACTGCAAATACCCCGGTACAGGGACACGCAGGCACCGCGCACGCTCTGTAAAACGGAAAAAAGTAGTTTTGATAGTGGAGATTGCGAGCGTAAAATCACAAAACGAAAAACAAAAAGGCTTGGAATTCAGTTTGTTTCTTATTAATTCACGTTTGATATTTTTAAAATCTGATTCCATACAGAAGCTGCTCTCTCTCTTTCTTCACAAAGGCAAATTACTCCATTCGTGTTTAGTAGTCGTTGTCTAGCCTCTTAGAGGGTTCCCGAGCCCTGACCTATACCAGTGATTCTCAACCATTGGGCCGCGAGCGCCACCTGGAGGGCCGCGAGAATATTTTTTTCCCGCGATCGCGGGCCGCGAAGTCCGCGGAACAACAACGAGCTCCCCACCACTAGATGGCGCTGAGGTGTCAACACGCTCCAATAAGCAGCAGTCAGTAGCGGCAGACTTTTGACTGAAGGTGGAGGACGTTCTTAAAACGAACAAATGAAGATAAAAGTTACGACTTCAATTCGTTTATATTAATGGCAAAAATATCAAACGTTAGCTTAAACAGCCAGGAGTCAGGAAAAATCTGAAACAAAAGAAAATAAAGCTTTCTACTAAAAAGTGAAGATAGCAAGTGAAGAAAATGTAAAAAGGAAACGAAAATAAAGCCAAAAAATCTTAACATTTGTCTTGTAATAGACAATAAATGTTACTTTTTCCTACTAGCTTAGAATTAAGTGTGAACGAATTTTTGTGTATTTCATATAGTTATTAAATTCAACAAATCATGATTTGGATTGGCTGAAATAATGTGTGTTTTAATGGGCTGCGGGACACTTTGATTTGGACAATTTGGGCCCCGAGGTCAAAAAGGTTGAGAACCCCTGCGCTATACCATCAGTGCTTTCCATCTGTGTACTAGTGATGTGTCGTTCGTGAACGATTCGTTCAAAATGAACTAACTATGAACAACTAGCGGTGAAGCCAGGAAAAGTCCAGAGAAACTTTCAGACGCAATAACCGCACGTCTCTGTGATTACATAATCGCGTTTTGTAATATCACGATAAAATGGCAAATGTGATGAATCTCCTAGCCCTAGTGGGAGCGAGTAATGGGTGTGACCGAGGCTGCTGTCAGCTGTTCAGAGTTTGCACGTCTCCTCACCGCAGCCTCACGTCAGTTTCACTTCATTCGTTCTGAATGTAGACTGCTTATTCACACACTTTTTTGATTAGTGTTTTTTTTTTTTTTTGGCTACATAGTGGTTTGTGCTATTCAAGCTTGCAAACAGTCGGAAAACATCCTTTAAATCGTATTTTAGTATAATACCGTAAATACGTGGATAAGAGCAGCCCTTTTTCCAATTTTAGAAGTTCAAAATCTGGGGCAGTACTTTTATTTGTTGTCTTTATATAGCGGTGCGCTTCTGCGCTGTCCTATTCTCTATATAATGATTCCAGAGGCAGATATTCTTATGTCCTTTATTGGCTGAATAAAAGAAATAAAAACATTAGCAGTGGCTAAACAGCACGCTCCTCTACCTCGCATCACGTGCAACCGAATTTAAAATCTATAACTGTAACCATTATTTGTTTGTCTCTTCTGCACGGGGCTTTCCCTGTGGGCACAGAACCTCCTCTCTCATCATAAGAGGCGACAAACACACGACGTCCTGTTCAGCCGTCAATTGCAATCGGTGTGAGTGTCTGAGGAGATCCTGGTGTTTGAGGAATGTGGCACTATTACAGCATCAACATGGTGCTTGGGCTCCTATTTCACTTAGACGGGGGGTTGGAAGTAATAATAATAATAATAATAATAATGAGTATTTGTAAGGCGCTTTTCAGAGTTTTAACTGTCTCAAAGCGCACAAGTAGGTCTGCACGATTGTGAGAAGAAACCTAATTGCGACTATCTGAAAAATATTGCGACGCAATTTTCAATGTTTGCATTTGATACTGAAGTGCGTAAAACTAAAATTAAGAATAAAATAGGCTGTTTGATACTTTTTACATACTATTACATACCTGAACCTAAATCCCAAAGCATAAGATTTGAAACTAGGTTAACCACTTGCTCATTTGTTTTTAATGCAACAATCTTAAACACTGAAATATTAATTTTGACATGCTCACATGTAATAAATGTTGTCACTGGCACTGCAAAGACGTCCTGATGGCGTAGCATGAGACATACAGGAATTACTTGACAAATGGTAAATTTACTTTGAGAAAAGGTGAACAATTCCTAATAATAATAATAATAATAATAATTTAATCTTTATTAGTCCCTCAGTGGAGAATTTTTTCCGTGCATTTCAAGCTCAGAGCATTTGTACGGCGCTTTCACAGTTTTAACCGTCTCAAAGCGCACGTGTGAATATGTAAGAGGATTGTTGCTTTTTATTCATTAGTAGTTGGTGTTAAGAAAATGGCTGTGATTTTCACTATGACCATGACTAAAATAAATGAACACTAGCTTAAATAAACCTGCTTACACAAGTAACAAATTTACCCGAATAACATGAACAAAGAAACCGTAGACCCGTACCCATCGTCGTGAAGACTAGCTATATTCACTTATATTCACGTAAAGACGGTACAATAATACTGATGAAGACGCTGGAACAGTAACGCTGACCACAGTGCGTCGCGTGATTGACGCTGGAGGCGGAGCAGAGGAGCCTGACAGTGGTTTTTTTTTTCCCAAAGATGAGACGCTTTAACTTGGAAAAAACGCAAATGTGCTGTTCTTTTCGAAGCATGTGACGGTTGAGTGTATTTTCAGACTGTGTGAAGAGTGTTTTACTGGGGATGGTGGATCTCAGGTGCAGTGTCTTGTTCTTCTCTCAGATGCGGCAGAAGGGATCGATACGCGGAACCACGGCAGCTGAAGACTAACAGCTTTTTTTTTTTAGCGTGGCGACTCTGTGAGGTGTGTTCAGCTCCGGCCGTCTTCTCTCTGAAACGAATCTGTCTGTCTGTCTGCTCCGCTCTGCTGCTTGAATACCACATCTCAGCGTGGCTAATGTCGTGTGCGTGCGAAGTGTTCGTCATCTCGATTTGACTGATTTGCATGTTGGTCACATTGAAATGTTTCGGATCATCAAACTCATGCGTCTGGTGTGTAAAGGCAGAACTTGAGATTATTATGTTGAGCGTTCAAGCAGAAAGGATGTGCAGCATCGGCAGGCCATGAGCTTGAATGGTATTCTGAGGTGACTTCAGTCCCGCAAGATTAACTGCTTTCAATCAGCAGATCAGGGATTTTATAGGGCTGCCGCTAATTGTTTATTTTCTAATTGATTAAAGGTCTTCTGATTAATTCACTAATTTTTTCGATTAATCTAATGAATCAATTCATCTAAGATTTTTTTTTTTTGCCCAAACTATTGTTCATAAAAATAAAACAAATATGCTATTTGGTATTTAATTAAAACTGTTCTTTATTTTAAACATAAAGGCAGTATGAAATGTTGGGGAATAAACACATACACCGAACAAAAGTGCATTTAAATGCAGCCAACAACAATGTTACTCGAATAAAAACAATAATAAATGACAATAAATCTTATCTTGTACATACCCACATAGTATGTTTCAATATCACGTACAATAAAATGGAGGCCAAATACATAGAACATAAAAATTATGCATGTAAGTGTAATGTGCAAAATAAAATGTCCATCCTAAAAAATGGAATCACACGCAATTGTAATGCAAACAAGTTCGCATGTCTACACGCTCAGGTGAGCCTTGTCCTTTTGTTATTTATTTTTAAAGTTTTAAAATATTTGAAGGAAACACACACGTTATAAGACAACTGAAATTGAAGCACACGGTGCCTAAATCAAACTATCACCTTGTTCTAGTCAAATATAATCAAAATAAGTCACTTGCATATTTGGATACAGAATAAATAGTTTTTTTTTATATTGTCTTGTTTACATTGAAAAGGGACAGTTCTCTTCTAAATAGAACAACTCTTTTTGTTTAGAAGACGTGCGTAGTACGTCCTGTGCATTTTTTGCATCTTCTGTAAACAAGTATTTTAATATGCGACGTAAACAACAGATAGTGATAATGTAAAGCGCACTCTGTTAAACACGGTGTCAGGAGGCGATCTGGTCATGTCACGTGTATGAACATGTCTTCACTCTGTAGTTCCTGCTTAGACACACGAGCGTGTTTAACCCTCTCAGGTTCCAGGCACGCAACCACACCTCCACCTCAGCAGAAAAGCCCGTGCTTTTCCTTCTCCGTCTCCCAGACTTTTGACAACTTTCATTCAGTTTTTTTTTTTTTTTTTTTTTGTCTTCTTCTTTGTCAGCTCCGCTTTTGTCCCACGCCGCCTTGTGTGAAGGAATGATAAGAACACGTAACGCATGTTTGTTTGTTTTGCGTCATCACGTGATTGCAGCTCTAATCATCTGGAGTGTTTCATGTCTGCGCAGCCGCCTCACCACACACGGCACAAGCTGCTTTCTCACACCTGCTTCTTTCCTCAATACCTTTTTGGGATTTGCATCATGTTTGCTTTCTAATCACTGATTTTACCCCTGGGGTTTTGTTTTTGCCATTCTGTGTGTGTGTGTGTGTGTGTGTGTGTGTGTGTGTGTGTGTGTGTGTGTGTGTGTGTGGCTGGGTCGTGTTTTAGTGGCTGTATCTGTGCTAATGATGCGCTTGTTGTGTTGTGTTTTCCAGCTGCGTAGAAGCGGTCAGGTCCGCGGCACCAGTGCTGCTCATGAGCAGTGAAGCAGAACTTACCACATCTGTCCAGCACCAGCACTGACTCCAGCGCTACGCAGAACAGACTAGAACTGGCACGCCTGGGACCAATCGTTTGCGCTCAGCTCCGCTCCGCTCCGCACTCACAGCACTTCTGATGTCTTGTGTTTTCTCCACATATGTTATTATTATTACACTTTTTTGGGTCCTTCAACTCTTTCAGCTTTATTTCTCAGTGCATTTAGTTGCTTTTTGGAGACTTTCTTCTTGGGTCGTTTCCGTTCCTTTTGCTTTACACACGTCCTCGTCTCATCACCTGTGTTTAGAGCTTCTTCCTGTTCTGGAGACTCCACAGGGAACACAGGACTGAACGCTGCTGCTGTTTCTGTAGGACAGTCCAAGTGCTTTCAAATGGACCTTCAACCAGGAAATGTCTGTAGTCTCATGGTCTTGCTAAGCCTGAAGATATCAGGGAAACTCGTTTTCAGGTCTAGGAATGTGGTTCTGGAACCGTTCCGTACGTGCGTTGGAATTCCACATCGTTTAGACTGTGTTTTTTTTATATTTGTGATGTAACTGTTAGGAAAGTAGGATGCGTCCTGCTCTCTGGCCATCTCCAGCAGGTTCATATTGGAGATCGGGAACCCTGGAATGTGTTTGGAACTGATGCGTGTCTCCGTGCTGGACCTGATGCCTCAGCAGATCTTCACGTGAGGGAAGCTCGTGGAGTCTCCTCGCTCACGCTAGATCTTCCCACAGACGGCTCGAGTCAGGTCGTGATGTATCGAAGCCTTTTCACACTAGTGTTTACTTTTCTACTCTTCAACAATTCCCCGGCATGGGAACAGGGAGGGTTCGGGTTGGTTTCAAGTTCAAAACGACATCTTTTATTGCAACATGTCATGACCGTGCATGAGTGGGCTGTGTTCACTGGTGAAGAACAACGTGCTGTTTTATGGTCTTTCTGTTTAATCGAGCGACGACTTGTTTGAATGTTCAATAGTGTTTCTTCTGAATAAAGAATCCTCTAATGTCAGCTTGGTTAAGCTCGCTTTCTACTGGTGTAGTTGGTTCTCTGACGCATCTGAAGCAGAGATGATGGCCAGCTCTTCCCCTCGGACAGTAGATGGCGCGCTTTCACCAGCTTCCTTTCACTCGGGGTTCATGCTGAGTCTTGCGGGTTTTATCGCTGCAGTTTCTAAAAGACTTTATCAAAGAGCAATTCCGCGGGCTTGACCTATTCTGAAAAGGTGCTTTCAAAAAAATGTCCAAACTAGTTTCTACTCCAAACGGATCGTCACGCGCGAAAAGGTTTGACTGAAGCGTCAAATGACGCACAAACGCGCGTGTGGCTTTGCTCCTTTGATTTGTATTTGTCTTCTGCTAAAAGCAAACTAAAGATAATTGTTGAATGCAGAATAATAGCTTCAGAATGTCCTCAACCTCTCAAACCGGACACTATACCGATGTGTTTATAACCGACCTGCCCCGTCCAAACAAATCGTGTTCATGACCGGAATTGCATGACGTTTAGCAGAAGAGTTTGGGATCAAATGCTTCTCGTGTAAACAGTACAGTAGTCATACACACAGGCGGCTCGTTCTTGTTCTGTCTTCATCTTGCCGTGTTTTTACGGATTACGCGTCTCTTAGGTTTCCATAAACAAAGCCACTCCCCCACGCGCTCGCTGCCCCGCCCCTCCCCAGAGACACCGCCCCCTGCGCATGTGCGACCGTGTCGGCATTGCTGATCGGCGGCGGGGCAGATGAGGGAATGACAAACTTGTTGCTGATACCCGACCGGGAAAACTCTCACAGACACGTTCCCTTCGGACGAAGCTGCAAGTATCTCCTGGTTTTAAAACAATCACAGTTCTTTGCGTTAACGTGTCTGACAACAGAAAGACTTCGGCGTATATCATAAGAGCGCGCGCGTGTTCAGGAGCGGACGGACGCGGGAACATTGCTTCTCTTCAGCGGTGTTGTTCATCTCTCTCGGCGCAGTTCGGAGTCTTTTTGTTGTTTTTCTGTTTTGTTTTTTTTTTTTTTTTGTGCGAGATTGAGTGCCTTTCTTTGGATATGTGAACACGGTTCTTGTGCCGTGCGTCGCCTCGCGCTCTGGATGTCTGAGGAGCGACTTTAAGACCTTCTGCATCGGATAAACATGTAAAGCAGGATTATTTCCGCCATTCTTTTGTACGTGGATATCACATTGCCACACTATGTGCGTTATTAGGAGTCGTTGCTGTGCGGATCTCCATTCCGATTTTCTTCTGGAATTAAGGTACACGCAGCTGTAATTCGATCTCTCACTTTCACACGATTAAATATTTATCTAAGAGAGCGCTTGCATTCGAAGAGATAATGTGGTTTTCAACAACTTATCAGCATTCATTTGAGAATTAACACTGCTTTTATATATGATTGGCTAGAGACTTTCTAGTTTTGTCTTATTTGTTGTTGTTGTTGTTGTTGTTATTTACAGAGAAAGAGAAGCGAGCGGATTTTGAATCCAGCGAGAAGTAAAAATGAACTCAAATTACAACAATTCTGGATTTCACGTGAAGGGGCCGTCTGCAGTAGTGGAGCCGATGCTGGGGCCCCTCAATGAATCCTCCTTGCAAGGGCTCAGCTTCGTCTCAAATAGAGACCAGTATGGATTCCACACTCACAGCCATGGGGATTCGCTCCGTATGGGGATTCTGCCACAACATCAGATCCACAGTCAAGGACCGTTCAACCATCAACCAACTAACCACGACCAGCATTCGCTCGTGTACAAGGACAGCTCCTGTCTGCACGGCGAGAGACGCGTGGCCTTTAACAGCAGTGGGACGGCTCACCCGCATGTGCTTGATACTGGTTTCGGGCAGCAGATGGCAGAGGCGCAGACGAGGGAATGCGTGTCTCATCAGAGAATGCTGGGCATGCCGGAGTTTCAGCCTCACGGACACCCTAATGAGAATCACGCCGTTCCCGCTCCATGTCTTCCGCTGGACCAGTCGCCCCATCGCGCCACTTCATTCCACGGTTTGCCGTCATCCTCGCCTGAAAACCACAGGCTTGAGCATTACAGACTTTTCCCACAGAGTAGAATGAGTGGCTCTGAACACTGTTTTCCTTGTGACCCTTTGACGGGGACTTTCGATATGACTGGATTCTCCACCGAGCCAAAACTGTCCTATTGTGACACAAACAACCAGGTCTTTGGGGGACAATTTTCAAATTTCCACACAAACCGTTCCAGGGGGCCTGTGATGTGCGGCTCCAAGGTGGAACAGCAGCTACCTCAACAAAACATGTCCTCAGAGAGATTAGGGAACAGAGTGAAGATGGACCCAGGAATTAGCATCAGACAGCACCTCGTGTCAGGACAGAGACCCGGACCTGTTTCTAGGCAGAACCCTGCTTCTCCCTCCGTATCGCGGTTTTATCCCACTGCAGATTATGTAGCAAACAGCACTGACCTGCTAGGAGGCAACGTGGTCCACCTCCAACATGGCCATCTAGACCGTCCCATACACAGACTGAACAATCACAGCATTCATCCCTTCAGTGAGCCCATGTTTGACATCCCTCAGTTTGCACCACAACCCTCACATCACCCTCATCTCAGTCCGTTACCTTATTTAAAAATGGCAAAACGACCTCGGTTCGATGGTGCAGGCAACTGCAGCTTACACAACCAACCCAATCCTGAGAACTGCCTCTCGCCGCCGGCTTTCCCCTCGCCGATAGGTGAATTCACCTCTCAGGTGACTGATGGGTTTCAGTCCAGCACAATACCCTTAGGTGCCAGTCCTCACCAGCAGCAGCAGCAGCAGCGACAGAATGCTGCCATGATCATCAAACAAATGGCATCAAGAAGCCAACAGCAGCGAGTTCGGCAGTCCGACCAGCAGCAGCTGAGTCTCCCCGGGGATGTCACACCAAACGGTGCCGTCTGCCGAGGGCCACTGAGCAGTGCTCTGCAATTCGGTTTTGAAAAGAAGCCCAATTTTCACGGAAACTATGAGTCCCACCCACCTCAAGAAAGCTCGTGGTTCCCCGAGCCACAGCCTTGTAGAGAGACTAGCAGCCATGGCCCGGAGCGGGTCGAAAATGGACACAACATTATTTTTAGACAAGGCCCAACAAGCCTAGACATGCAGTCTTCGAGTTCTCCTGGAACACACCATTCGTTTGAAGGCAATGTCAATCCTCTGCAGATCCAGTCTCCCAATGATAGCAACTTGCAGTCCATAGTGCCTGCAGACCAGAGGCCGGCGGAATATGGAGGAATGACTGTGAGGAGGCAGCACAGTTTTCCTCCCGGTGGGCAGAGTCTACAGACAGCCCTCCAGAACAGTCCTCAAGGATTCAGCTCCTCTCCAGGAAACTTTCCTGCCCATCCCGAGTTTCTCTCCAGCCAGCACCTGTCAGTCAGCAAGCTCAGCGCCCTCTCTTTGGGCAATCTGAACAAAGCCAGTACAAAAGACACTGTATTTGGCCAGAGCTGTTTGGCAGCTCTTTCCACCGCCTGCCAGAATATGATCGCCAGCCTGGGAGCCCCGAACCTCAATGTGACTTTTAATAAGAAAAGTCAAAACGAGGCCAAACGAAAAGCAGGTCAGGTTGAGCAGGACATAAATAGCAGCGGAGCCTGTGGCCCTATGCTGGAGTATTTCCAGAGCAACGCTTCTCACTGCTCGGGGAATAACAGCAATGCCATTGCTGGTCAAAGTGGTGCAGCTCAGATGGTGAAAAGGGAAGAGAGTGGCCTGTCCCCCAGCAACAGCACCGAGTCTGGATGTGAGGGGAAAATGTCCGCAGCCAACAGTAAAGGGAGAGGAAAGAAAAGGCGTGACAGTGGCCACTTAAGTCCCAGAAACTTCTCTCCGCTGTGTAGCTCCAACCCTGTAGTCAGTCCGAGTCAACAGGCGTCGTCAATCAGCACGGGCTCGGAGGGCAGAGGGAAAACTCCGGAGGGCTCTCTCGTGTCCCCTTCCTTTGGAAAGCCTGAGTTGGCCACCTCCATGGACAGTGGAATTCAAAGTGTGGGCAAATCGGATGGCGTTTCACCCTGCATGGATTATTTAGATGAAGCCAGTCCCAACTTCAGCTGTGAGGACTCAAGGCCTTGCAGGAACACTTCAAAATGCACATCGGACCACAGGGCGGTCTATGGTGACACCGTCTGCGCGGATCGGGCACGGACGCCGTTGAGCAACACGACCCAGGATGAAGTTCATCCCCTGGAGATTTTACAAGCTCAGATCCAGCTGCAAAGGCAGCAGTTCAGCATCTCAGAAGACCAGCCGCTGGGAGGGAAAGCTGGCAAGAAGCCGGAATGCCAGGCCACTTTGAAGCCACAGTGCTCTCTGGTTGATTCCAGTCCGGCTGCAAGTAAAGACTCAGTGAATAGTATTGATCTCGACTCCCTGATGACAGATCAGCACGACACTTGGTTCGTTCCAGGCAGCGAGTCCAGTCGTGACAAGTGTCTGGGCTTCTGGGACCGAGCACGAGGCCAGAGTGACAACAAAGAAGGTAAAGTCTATTGACTGGCCTTGTGAACATGATGAATGGCTGTTTTATTGGGCCGTTGGGTTTACTTTGATGGCCTAATTGTGGAATAATGAACACTTGTAGGTTTCTTAACCTCAGGCACAGGGAACCATTTGCCACTAATCTGTCGGGCAAAAGTGAGTGGTGATTAGTGCATTCAAACCGCTCGGCCATTAGTGACAGCGTCCAAAAAAAAAAATACGTTTCTAATGGAACCCAAACGTTGTGCTTCAAGAATCAGATGATTTAAATGATCAGGTGTTCACAAAGTGAAAAAAACAAAAAATAAAAAAAGTATTTGCTGTAAGAAATATAAGGACATCTTAATGTAATTATTTTAAGTATGTTTTAGCCTAAAATGTTCATATGTGTAATTAGAGTGTTATGGTGTTAATGTGTAATTTATTTGGCATCTTTATTACACTGAAAGCACAAACCAGTGATTATAATTAACATTATAATCATTATAGAAAGTCTTTTCCAATTAGTGAATATAATATAATTAATTTATATTATATGAGTTTCTCGTGAAAGTCTTTACTAGAAAGTTCAGATCAGTTTCCTCAAAGTGATTGTTTCTATATATATATATATATATATATATATATATATATATATATATATATATATATATATATATAGACACGGCCTGAAGTGATGTTGATGTGAATGCTTCAGGAGACTCACCTGCTTTCTTCCCCAGTCTTGTGCTCCTCGTTTGCATAAACTATAGGCTTCTATAATTACATTTACTGAGTTGAATCCTTTAAAGCTCTGGCTTGTGTGATGAATAGCAATCTGTACATGCACAATTGTTTGAAGAACCTAATTAATTGGTGTGTCTGCTGGTGTGTGAGTGCGTGTGAGTGTGTGTGACAGAGAGAGGAATGTCAGGGTGGGATAAAAACACACATGATCTTGTCTTGGCTTGTGTTGAATTCCCCTGCGTTTTGCTGGAGACGCACCAGCTTTGGCTCTGACTCTGACTCGAGCATCATCTCTGCCCCAAACAAAGACTGTTTGTCATCAGCTGAATTTCACTTTCCGTTTTAGGCCAGTTAACACAGTTTAACTAGTTTCCCACAGAGCAGAATAATCGTATTTGCGCGATTATAAACACCCCGTGAATATAAGCACCTTTCATCACCTTTTAATATACCGTATTTTTCGCCGTATAAGACGCACTTTTTCCTTCCCAGAATTTCCCAGAAATTTCACAGAATTTCCCCACCGTGGGATCAATAAAGTTCATCCATCCATCCATTCCTCAAAACTGAGGGTGAAAAGTTGGTGCGTCTTATACGGTGAATGCAGAGATCCGCGGAGCGCGCTCACCGCCATCTTAGTGTGCAATACCGCGGTGTTACATACGTTGTCTCGCTTTCTTTCTCGCACAGAATCTTGTGAAACAATGAAACCATGATTTACAAACCAAAACGAACTTTGATCAAAATAAAACAAGCAGATTTTCTCGCGCGCGTCTTTAACACTAAAACAGCCGCTCTTCTCTTAAGGCACAGCGCAGTAAACGCACGCGCGTATGAGCGTGAAGTACAAACTGTGTTTGATTAGTATGTCTGTGCCGTCATTGGTAGTTGTAAGTTACAACTTGTAACGAAACTAATGTGTAATACTGTATTAGGTGTTTATATACTGTATAAAAATATAATTCATGAATTATCACGGTATCCACGGTATTGCAAAAATCCATCTGAATACCGCTATTCAGGTTAATACCGCTATACCGCCAGCGCTACTCTCACTGTTTACTGACTTTACTGACTGTTCATGTCACATGTTTGACATACAATTGTTCTTAAACTGCTGTTCACTTTTATACAGTTGATATAAAATATTTTACTACAGTATTTGGTTCAGAATCTTTTTTTCTAGATTTTCCTCCTTTAAAATTTTTTTACAAATCTAACATATCACTTCATTGTCGTTTTTACTTGAATAATAGTTTAAAAAAATAAATTGTAGTCTTTAAAACTCCAACTCCTATAATACTCAATTGAGGTCTTGCAGCCAGACAAAAGCTGAGCTCGGTTTTTGTTAGATGTAAATATTAGAACAGTAGTGTGTTGCTCTGCAGCAGACAAAGCAATTAGATTTGACTCTGGTGTTCTTCGTTTTTAACTGTTTTCTTTTTGCACCAAAGGTTTTGCGTGCTGAACTCGTTTTCAGATGCTAGCTGTTAGCTGATAGCGGGGCCTTGTTATTGAGCCAATATATTTGGCCAGAATATATAGCCAAAATATTCGTATATGCACTTCTGCCTGCGCATTATTTAAAGACACACGTGGATAAAGACAACATATTTTTGTTTATTTGTGATTGCTCCTGATTTGAAATATGGAAATGATGGCGAGTAAATTAACTTGTATATTTGAAATGACCAATTATAAGCACCTCCAAGTTTTTGAGCGTCGAAGATTTGATACAAAGGGGTGCTATATTCACGTAAATACGCTCGTTTAAAATCTTCCTCAGAGATGCATCTCTACCTTTGCCAAAAACCACCTCAGAAAAGTTTGAAAAATGAAACTGCTCAAATTAAACACAAACGTGTTTTAATGAAAGCCAAATGTATTTATCTCGCAGATCTTTCCTATCTTTCCTACCTGCTGCGATTAGACTCTACAATTTGAACTTAAATTTAAACTGGTGACTGTAACTATGCTTAAGACGGGCAGCGCTACTTGTTCATTTATGGTCTGTGTTTGTTTGTTTATTATGATGTGTGCAGTGCGTTATGGTGATGTTTGTTTATTTATTTGTTTGGATTTGTTGTTGCTGTTGTGACGTGAAATTTCCCCGCTGTGGGACTAATAAAGGATTTTTCAATTCAATTCATTTCAATTAAATTGTGCAAGGATCTCATGACAAATGTAAAACAATCAGAGCTCTTTGCGTTAATGTTTCTGACAACAAAAAGGATTCGGTGTCAATCATTCTACAAGAAATAATTTTGCGTGTTTGTAAATAATTATAAATATGGTGTGATTTTAAATTGAAGGTCCTCAAATGATGGACTTGTTCCATTTATAGTTATATTAACTATGCATCATTTATTATATATATATATATATATATGCTCATTTTAACTGATGAGAAGTTACAGAATTTTCCTTTAAATGTACACGTTCAAATGTTTTAGCGTTGAAAGGTTTGGCCGAGAGTGAAGGGACAGTTTATACAGTCTGTGTGATTTCTACAACTGTACAGTGTCGTTCTGGTGTATAGCTCCTTTAGACAACGCAGAAAATCTTTATAATCCAGCGACTCAAACAGATTCTGGAGTTGCGGGGTCTGTGTGTGTGTGTGTGAGAGAGCATTCAAGTAAACTAATCTATAGTGGAAGAACTGGATTATGACTTGAATCTGTCGCATTAGGTGTTGAAGCTGTAGTAAATGCCTAATATCTACTTTTCATTATCCCACAGGACTCGGATAGAAGCTTCTCTGACAGCCAACGGTGGCTTCTTTACATATCCATAATCGGTAAGACCAGCTACACGTATTGATTTATACTGTCACGTTTGCTCTGCAATATCACAAAGTAATGCAGTTATAAATGGAGCAGCCGTTCTGGATCACAAGCGTGGAAACAGATTTCAGACTGTATATGTGACACCCACTGGCATGATTCACGTCACCTCATACGACTGTCAGAGATGTACAGAGAATCTAGCGTGACCAAGCTTTCTTTCCCCCAGACGTGTCCTCCATTTACGTCCAACTCGGGGTGTCCGTGTGGCTTTTATTAATTCACGAAAATGTCTTTTTCATAGGACCATCATTGACCAGCGCTACGCACACAATACTACGTAACAACTTTGTTTGTTTTTTTTATTTTATTTTATTATTTTAAATATTTAAAATAATTATTTATTATGCTTGTGAGACTTCTATTATTTATCATATTACAATTCTTAAAAAATATTAAGACATTGCTGAAGCTGGATTTTTTTAACAGACGTTTATACACTATATTACCAAAAGTATTCGGTCACTCTGCCAAATGATGAGGTTTTTCAGGAGTTGGTCTTCGCCCCTTAGTTACAGTGAAAGGAACTGTGAATGCTTCAGGTCAGGATACCTAAACATTTTGGACAATTCCAGTTTGGAGCAGGACCCTTCCTCTTCCTACATGACTGTTCACCAGTGCACAAAGCCAAGTCTGTAAAGACACGGATGACAGAGTCTGGTGTGGATGAACTTGACTGGCCTGCACAGAGTCCTGACCTCAACACCTGTAGAACACCTTTGAGATGAATGAGAGCGGAGACTGAGAGCCAGACCTTCTAGAACATCAGCGTGTGACCTCGCTTTTAGAACAATGGTCATACATTCCTATAAACACACTCCTCAACCTAGTGGACAGCCTTCCCAGAAGGTGGACCGACATCATCGTGAACCCCTTGGGTTAGGAATGGGATGGCACTTGAGTTCATATGTAAGTCGAGACAGGTGACCGGATACTTTTGCTAATGTAGTGAATTTAGAATTGTATTATTTGTCTACTATTATTTTGTTCCACATTTTTAAAGATTTTAATTTTATATTATTGAGAAGTTAATTTTGCACCATTGAAGCATAATAAAGCGTGTTCATCAACCTCCGTGGAGCCTGTGAACTTAAGGCCCGCCAAATATAGTCAACCAAACATAATCTATGGATGAAAAACCTACATCAGATTATGATATATATGCTTTGATTATTGTGATCAACGCTTATATATTATCATCATCAAGTATTGTTATGGTACTTGTATAGTATAGTATAGTTTTAATATTGTGCATAATAAAGACTGTAGGGCTACATTTGTATTGTATGTTTGAGAGTGTGTGTGTGTGTGTGTGTGCATGTGTCTCGAGGCTTGATTCCCTTCAGCGTCACTAAAGAAGAGTGACTGACGTTTGTGGGTTTTTCCACAGGTGCTGCTCCTGTGTCTCGCTGTGCGGGTGGGAGTAGACCTGGAGTAGACCTGGAGTAGACCTGCAGTAGGAGACCCTGGAGCTCCAGACACATCCTGAAGGCTTTGGGAAGCTGTGGCCAATCTCTCTGCCTTGTAACTGTGCTGTTCGTTCTTTAAGTGGTTACTTTACACCAAGCTCTGCGCACAGGAAATAATGAACACACATGCAGACAACACGGAAGTCCCGGACAGTGAGGCCAGAGCCTTCTAACCTGCGCAAGCCATGTGTCTGATTTTTCAGAGAAAATATTTCTCGTTTCGAGGTGGAAGTGAGTCCGCGATGCTTTTCTCCATGGATATTTATTGTCTGTGTTTGTCCTTTACCTTGCTTCTACCCTGTCAGGAGTCACTGCCTCGTCTTTAATCACTTTTGTTTTTAGCAAACTCTCTAGATTACGAGCGAGATTTGTTGCCGTGCACACAATTACACACAATTCCACAATTCCACAGCCTGTGATCTCCGGGGTCTCTGCGTCTGTGGTGGCTCAAGCGTTTGACTTTGAAAGAGCTGTGGGGCTTCTGTCCTCTCTCTACTGTTTCTGGAAACCTGATCTTCCCCCTCAGAACATCCCTCTGACCTGCGCGGACGCCATCGGAATGCTATTGTTTCAACTGCAAATGCTGCTCCGCTGAGGCTCCATTCAGAGCTGAGCTCCTCTCTGCCTTTACACCAACTGATGCTGAATATCTTTAGTCGGAATTGGCAGCCTATTCACACCAGGACAATGGTTGCACACAAAGACTTTCCTTTAAAGAAAATACGTTTTCTTTTGGAGAGGGAAAAAAAAGTCTAGTTGATTTTTTTTTGGTCTGCGAGAAACCTCTCTGTTTCCTTGTTCTACCTCTTTTCTTTCGTCTTCTCTTTTTACTGCGAAGTACACGCATCTGAAAGTGAAGTGATCTGTGCCTGCAAAGGTTTGGGTTTCTGTAGATACCTTCATAATTTGAGTTTATCAATAATAAATGTGCTGTAAGTGATGCTCTTCTCTGAAGCTTTTTTCACGGACGCTAGGACACGCTCGTTCTCATGCCACGTCGCTGCCATCGCACGACATTTATTTTCCACCAATATTTCTTCCCAAGAGAAAAAGGAATTGAGCGTCTGAAGGATTGAGCTTGAAGGCCGAGCTGGTAAACGACGAGGGTAAGGTTCTGTGTAATTGGGGGCAGCGGGTCTGAGATACGGAGGTCTTTATGTTTACCCTGAGCTAATCTTGAACAGTGGGAAAATACTTCTAGCCCAGAAGAACTACAGTGGAACCAGAAGACTGGTGGTTGTTGGTGGATGAGACTGGTCCCTCTCACTTTTACCTCAAGACGTTTTAATACGCGCGTCATGCTCTTTGTAAGATGGTAATTCTCCGGTCAATTTACCAAATACCTAATCTGAACACGCTGTGCTTTTGTTCTTGGGATTATATAAAGGAGGAAGTCCGTAAGTGTGGACATGTTTAGTTCAAGTTCAGAGCATTTGTAGGGCGCATTTCACAATTTTAACCGTCTCAAAGTGCACGTGTGAATATGTAAGAGAATTGTTGCTTTTTATTCATCAGTCGTTGGTGTTAAGAAAATGGCCATGACCAGTGAGCAAGCACATATGCCACAGTGGCCAGGTAAAAAAAATCCTCTCTAAACGAGTAGAAAACCCTGTGGAGAACCCGCTCTCTGGTGCCAGTCTCCTCTGGAGACGCTTCTTCACTCAGATGAGAGCTTTTCTGATGCATGATTTGGAGATCACACGATTTCAGAATCATATGATTGCTGCTTCGGGGTTTCAACATGCAGGTTAGTAACTTCAGATTTGTTTGCAGAGTTTCCCTCTCGTTCAGCAGACCGTGTGTGCGTCGGTGCAGAGGTTCGTTCTGCAGTGATTCCCAAGAGTGACGCACAGTCTGAGAGACGGAATCTCCAACAGGAAAAGCAGTCTGAAAAATGTTCTAGTGCCTCTAGGCCGAAGGTGGATTTTTTTTGGCCAGCGCCAGACATTCTTGCTCTTGTTTTTCCAGTATGCTGGAGCTACAGCACCATGACTGAGAGTCTCTGCTTTTACCATTGTTGACTGTCGCTTGAGATGCATCTAGGATGTTATTTACGTGCCCCATATCAATGGGGTGTATATGAAATGCCAATGGAAAGCAGGAAAACCAATGTTGTTTTTTCTCTTTCTCAGCAATACAGTTTCAACGGATTAGATTCGTGCGTATTAACTGAATCACTCACCAAGTGACCACCTCAGACAGTGAGTCCCAAATCAATCCCACAAATCTTCCACGTTGTATCTATTATTTTCTGTCTGAGCACGTAGCTAAACCAAATAATATGAAAAGTGTTCTCTAACCAAACACAATGTTACCTTCAGTTCAGTGCTTTATTGATATGGCTACTTGGTGTTAGTTTATTGGTAATAGTTCACAATTTATTGTGATCAATGTAAAAATGTCTATCTAAGCGCAGATGAATCGTCAGGCGAGTGTGTAACGGAATCTTGAATGACTTGAATGACAGTGAATCTTGACATGCCCGCGCATGCTTTAGACTTCACATACATGTTAATATGCAACACAAGTGCAAGTCTTTGAGTGCTTTGACAGTCTGTGTATTCATCCAGTCCCAAAAGCAGGTTTTCCTATTCATCCGGCCTCACAGAGAAACGCCATGGTGGGACCTCTGGAAGACGGGCGAGCGGAGGAGGAGGGGTATCTGAGCCCGGATTGCCTTCAAGAATAGGATTCAGCAATTGGTGTGCAAATTCCAGTGCCACAATCCGCCGATCCCCGAGGAGCCCAACGGTAGAGACTCTAGAGAGCCACTGGCTTGGGTCTCTGAGTTTTTCAAAGGTCAGCCTTCACAATGCACCCTTAAATAGCTGGGCAGAGCCGATGGAAATCAGGGCAGAGAGAGAAAGACGGCGAAAGTCCACCCCACCACCATGGAACAATAGGAATAAACAAAGATTTTGCTATCTTTTTAAGGAGAGCTCATTCGAAAAGCAAGCTGCTTGAAAAGAGTGACATTTCTCAGTTCTGCTCTTTTTTTTTTTTTTGTCCGGTAAAGGATGCGGAGAGGGGGATGGAGCGCTACTTTGGCTTTTCTCCATTCCTCTGTTGGCTGGACATAGACCCAGGTTTTCTGTGACTTGCCTTTGTTCCAGCTGCTTTGGTTGAGAAACCAAGTGGCTTTGGCCCATTAAAACAGTGTGGATTCACTTTTCAAAAATCAAAGAATTCAAAGCTTTCATTATTTTGTAGTTTTGAATAGGTGGTAAAGACGTCTATGTGCCGTGTCTGGTTGGAAACAAAGAGCATGAAATAATTATTGTTGTGAATTAACAGCAGTTAATGTGGTTGGAGATAATGATGGAGCCATTCAAAGACAAGACAACAGTGTAGTCCTAAATGAGTGTGTTTTTATATGTTTACATGTATTAATCAAACAGGCAAAAATGAATTATATAGTGATGAATAATCAAACCTGTTTAGCTCTCATGAGCAACCCTGTTCACACTTGCAATAGAATTTAAATTCAACCAACTAGTATAGCGCTCCTAATTTCTGAGCGTAGAAATGTTTGATTGTGCCGCGCGCGAGCTCCTGTGTTCAGCTTGTGCTGGCGTTTGCCTTGCTTTACACTTTTAACATTATCACAACAAAACCTTTGGCTACACCTTAACTTATTTTGCTAATAGATATTTATCGCACGTTTTAGACACAACTTGATTACTTTGGCTTTTGCTGTTCTGCACTAAAACATCTCGTTCTTTGGAATTGAACCTCGAGTTCTCCCCTGAATCATTGATCACCAAAATAACTTTTGAAAAGCATCTTGCTAGAAACAAAAACAAATAAATAAAACTGATCAGTAGCTTTCAGTTAAAAAACATTGTTTTGCAGAAATGTTTCTCTGCATTGTCTGTTGAAACACACAGAGAACTTGTTTAGGGTTGAGGAGCACTTGATTCAGACCATATGGATGTGGATCTGGTAGACCCCGTGTCTCAGGAACCCAGAAACCCCTCCACCCTGCACATTTGACTTGTGGCTCTTGGTCGGCTGCCGCACCGATGACTCAACACGACTTGGGACTCAGGGGTGGAAACATCAATACGGCTTTTTCTTTCACCTCTTTTCTCTCTCTTTCCACTCCCATTCCTCCCAATTCCTCATAGCCCCCAACTTTTAGCTGCTGGCTGACCTCTCCTTGTCTTCGCGAGAAGGCCTGAGGGAGTCAGGGGGGCATCAAGGCTGTTTTCCTCCAGACCCCTCACTGTAACACAATCTGCGCTTCTGCTCCCGCAGTTTTGATTCGCCAGGAAAACGCCTTGGCACTTTGTGTGGCAGATGAAGGTTGTTGACGAAAGCTTGAACAAGCATCTTTATAATCCGCACTAATATGTTCACACGTGTTGGCTGTTTGCATCCGTTTATTGCTGTTACTAGGTGCTTTCTATGGAGTGGACGGAACATGGTGGTGTGGCAAGAGCGTTCAATTCTCGGTTTGTAAAGCAACGCCCAATATTTCTTTTACATTCAGGCAGAGTCACTCAAAATTGCCCCATTGTTTTTTTTGGAATTGCACGTTGTATTCTTACCTCGTCACAATGGCACCATTGTTTTTGCACAACCTATTTATTGTCGTTTTTTTTCTTTTGTTCTCTTTGCTGTTTGCATTTTTGCCTTCATTGCTGTCATTTAAATTGTCCATTTCTTTTCTGTTTTTTGCTGCTGCTGAACACAAAAATTGTGTTCACTCCCCTGGACCATTCAGTAGAGGGAAAAGAACTGACCAGAACCATCGTCACACAGACTTTGTAATGTCAGAGAAGACTGGAACCAGTGAGTCGGGTTCTTTCTAGGTTTATTTCCTCTTACACTTCTGGGGAGTTTTTGTTTTCCTAGCCAATGTATATGTTGCTTGCTCAATGATCATATTTTAGTCTTAATACCGATGAAAATAATACAACAATCTCCTTCTTTTACATTCTTTTATGATTCTTTTACACTAGGAAAAGTGCTCTTTAAATAAAACTAAACTTGAACTTAAACTGAACACTTTCCATGTTTTGGTGCCATCAATAGATTCAAATAAAGCAATCATAAAATGTAAAGAACTACTAACAGATTGCTAAGTTTAAGTAAGTAATTTTAGTCACTGTTATCCAGGTGGAAAAACGTTAGGGACACGAGTGTAAATCACTTTACAGTGGTATCCCAATTTAGGAAATTTAGGAAAAGTTTCTTTAAGTGGGAATTTTGTTATCTGAGCCTTGTTCAAGCTGTACATTCGAGTTTTACATGTAATTCGTCTAATCCGTGCCATGAATTCATACAAACATTTAAAATGATGAACTATTGTTAATAAAACATGTTACAAAGTGGTTGTTTAAATTTGTTTAAAGATGTTCATAAAGGTACAGTATATAATGATACAGCGGACAATCTCACATGAACTTCTATTAGTTTATTTGCAAGCTTTAAGTGAAGAAAATAAGTTTTGAGTTAGTGAGTTTGAAACGGCTTCTCATTCCCGCTGAGTGAGTGTGTGAGTGAGTGAGTGAGTGTGTGAGTGTGTGTGTGTGTCCGCTCCTAGCGCTGCTGCGCGGCTCTATTTATACCAACGCCAGACGCGCAGAAGCCATTCGAGGAGAAAACCACCATTTAATATTTTGGAATCAATACATTTGAAACTAACCAGTGCTTTTGTTGTTTTGTTTTTGTTTAATTGATGTGCGTGAGGATTTAACAACTGTTCTTTACACTTCTGGACTCTCTCATTCATGCCTGCTCAAGTAAGACCAAGACGCGCTCGTTTCATATAGTGAATTTTTTTTGCAACCCGGGACAAAATTTTTGCGATGATGCATTTCGGTACTCGGGGGTTTTCGTTAGAAAGGACATTCGTAAGTCGGGGTATCACTGTATCTAGATCAGGGCCACAATGGGTTCTAACATTTGACAAAGTTACAGACCATTAATATGCTTTAATTCCATGATGAAATGAAAATGAAGAAAATGTACAAGATATCAGACTTTCATTCAGTGTTTACGAGCTCGGCGTGCCAGATTATAACGTTTAACGGGCCTCTCATGTGGCCCCCGGGCTTTAACCTGTGCCTGGTCTAGATCATTTCTGGAGCATCAAGGTTCCTAAAGAATCAAAATCAAAGTCGCAGGCACAGTAATAAGTAAAATATGTCAATATAAGTCTGCATGAGTCATGACATTCAGAGCCCACACGCTTGAGCCCTTAATTCAAATTCAATTCAACTAAAAAAAAAATTTATTCATCCCCAGGGGGAAATTGCTTTTTCGGTTACAGTTGCTCACACAAAAGAGAAATATAATAATAATAAAAGAAACATAAAATAGAAATGTATATCTGCATAAAAATCTCAGTATAATACAAATAAGTAAAAAGTGACTAACAATAAATAGTAGCGTTATATTGTACATAAGAAAAGTAGCCGGGTTGAACCAATAATGCTCATAGAAAGTGAAAGTAAAAGTAAAAGTCCCTGCACTTATGGAGAGGAGTTGTACAGTCTGATGGCCGCAGGTGTGAAGGATCTCCTGAAGCGTTCTGTGGAACACTTCCTCTGGTTGAGCAGCACACTGTGTAGCGGATGAGAAGGCTTGTCCAGGATGGAGTGGAGTTTTCCCAGCATCCTCCTCTCCGCCACCACATGAACAGGGTCCGGCTTCACACCCAGTACAGAGCCAGCTCTCCTGATGAGTGTGTCCAGTTTGTTTCTGTCAGTCGCCTTCATGCTGCTTCCCCAGCAGACCACAGCATAGAAGACGACGCTAGACACCACAGCTTCGTGACAACAAGAATGTGTTGCCTCCAGATCAAGTCTTAAACATACATGCAAAAGTCAGGACAGCGTTTCATTTCAGCCTGGTTAATGACTTTATGATGTTTGATAACCAGAGATCAAGTGTTGGTGTGTCTCCTGACGGGTGAACCGCAGCCGAGGCGCTGGGTGATTAATTAATCAGTCTCAACTCAATAATTAATTCTGCGTTCTGTCTGTAGTTTCTGCATCCCCAGATTAGATTGGGGCGTAGGTGCCGACTGCTTCCCCAGAGTCCTGGAGCGGCCAATCACTGCTCCCCCTCAACATGGATGAATTAGCCGCCTCCATCACAAACTGGCTCGATTGTGACAAAGGTGCCAGGTGAAACGGACAGCTTATAGCGAAGTGCACTGTCTACTGGTCATTGTTGTCCTAGTGAGCAAACTCTCAGCTTAGTTTAGAAGCTTCTCTGAGAGGGTGATGGCTAAAACTTGGCCGGGTACGCTGACATCAAGCCGGTCGGTTACTTGATAAGTAAACTGGAGACAGAGGCCCGAGGCTGAAACAAGAGCTGGAGAAAGTCTATCCGATGCAGGGGAAGAGAAGTCGTTGGCACCAGTCGTATCATATCCAGGAAAATGATAGTGGCTAATGCTTTATAGTAGAGCCCGAGGTGCTTACAGGGGGTGAGGGGCACAGAAACACCCCGACCGGGCTTCACTGTGAGCAGGGGTGTAAGGTACTTGAGTAAATGTACTTTGTTACTTTACATATGTTTTAGACTACTTCGTACTTGTACTTTTACTCTCTACTCCACTGCATTTGTGATTGAGTAGCAGTACTTTTCACTCCACTACATTTGAATTGACACTTACAGTTACTCGTTACATTGTGATATAGACAAGTCGGCATTCATTTATACCACAGTTCATTTCTTGGGCAAACGAGCTGATAGTTTGAGTTTGATTTGAGACTGACTTTTTGTTCTTTTTCTTTAGTTTGTTGAAACTTTTGAAACATTGAGGTGTTACATTTTGTTCCTGAAAATAAACCTCATGTTTTTTTTTATTTGAGACTGACTTTCTGTTGTTTATTTTGTTGCACCACTTTTGAAGCACTGAGGTGTTAAATTTCGTTCCTGTACTAGAAAAAAAAAAAACAATTTTTTTTGTTGTTTTTTTATATTTTTGGTGAGATTTTTTGCCTAATTTCAGTATGAGTAAAATACTTAAGTTCTTTTATAATTGGATACTTTGCTACTTTGACTCAAGTCTTTTTTAAGCTGGTGACTTGTTACTTGTAACGAGTATTGATACTTTTACTCAAGTAAGGCTGACGGGTACTTCTTACACCCCTGACTGTGAGACAAGGGTTACTCTAGTATTCAGCCAGAGGATCTAAATCAAATGATCTATAAAGGCATTCCTTCAGGTATTACTTCCACTTTTCAGATTAATTTAAACGTTATGCTACTGCTTTGCATATAAACTTATTCAGTCTTGTATAATTAAACTCCGAAATGACGATGGCAAGACGGAGCGCTGTAGCTATTGTCCATTTACTTAAAACACACGTCTGTTGAAAATCGTCTGGATGTTTTCTGATATTTTTTTTTTTGTGCGTTTCTACTTTTAGTTTCCCGTTACAATTTTTACCAGATGGTCTCAGACAAAAACCTTGCAAATCTATCACTCAAAATCTTTAGTGACTCAGTAATTTGGTTTCTGCCAACGTTGCAGTTACCTCGAGTGTCCTTGAGCAAGACACAGACCCCTGCGTGCCCACTGACACTGTGTGTGTGTGTGTGTCTCTTCACTGGAGGTTAAATGCAGACAATTTACAATGTAATCTAACCCTAACCCTATCCCTATTGGTAACACTAACACCTCACCCTCACTCACTTTAATATAAAAAGTAGTAAAATGATGGTAGTAGTAGAAGTAAAAGAAACAGAAGCAGAACCACAGGGAAACTTGTATTGTTGTTCAGGTTAGTTTAGAGCACGTGTCTCAAGACCCGGGGGCCAGATGTGGCTCGCCATGTCATTTTTTGTGGCCCGCGAGAGCTTAAAAGTTTTGGGTGTCTAAAAATACGTAAATACCAAAAATTAAACGAACTGACCAAAAACTACATTTCCCTCAATGTCTTTCGACTGCAGTAGCCGCCGAAGTGTTTCCTCAGTTTTATGGTATTATCCTTTGTTCTCTTGGACAGTTTGATCTGTCATTAATGGAGTTATGCGTGTTTTCATCAGCTGACAAAATTTTAAAGGATTTATGTCAGAGCAACAATCAAACATAGCGTTTCTACACAACTCCAATTGTCACCTGAATAAGTTATAGTAAACAATTAGTTATTTAACAGAAGGAGTAGTTACATTTATTTTACATCACATTTGATTACATTTACAGTAGTTACATTAATAAGTTACATCCTGCCCTTTGAGGACAGCCATTTTGATCAGAATGTATTCTGTTATCCTCGTGTGTATGGTGCGTGTGATTGTCTTGGCTCGTCTGAAGGAGTTCGCACGGTCCTGATGCTGCTGGCCGAGGTCCAGTGACACAGGAAGTGCCTCTGTGTTGTGCCATCCATTAGCAATCCGGTTAAATGTGGATGGAAAGTGACAGCGTTAATTGGGCTGGCTCAGCACTGAAGCTAAACTGTTTAACCTTTAGCTTTGCTCTTCCATATTTCTCTCACCAGCCGAAAGAGTCCAGCCACACATTCAACCATGTTCATTTCTCCTAGAATAGTAGATTGATACCATTTAGTGCAGATTTTCAGCAGGATGCTAATGAGCTCCAAGCTGCAATCATCTCAAACGACCAGCCGTTTTTGGCCACCAGCCTTGAGGTCCGGGGACTCTTGTGTTGTGCTTCAGCTACACCAGGACTCCCATCAAACCCCGCGAATATAAGCACCGCCCCCCTGATTTTTCAATCATAAAAAAAATAAAAAAAATTTTTATTAATTAATTAATTTTTTATTTATTATTATTATTACGGGACTTTTAACTCAAACCGATCTGGCCATCATACCTGGAGGGTTAACAAAGATGCTTCAATCATTGGATGTGTCAATAAACAAGCCGTTTAAAGACCCTCTGCATTGGTTTTACAGCAACTGGATGGCCGGAGCTAATCACGAGATGACAAAAGCTGTCAATATCAAGAAGCCAAACTTGGACACAATCTGCCAGTGGATCTTAGGGTGTAGTCACTCACACTGCCTCGGTAGGATTGTCCCCCTCTCTACTCCCCCGCTGACCCGCACTCACTCTCATCAGGTTTTGGCAATCACGCTTCGGGACGCTTACGTTGCGATGTATTAAGTAATACTAGTAGTTGCCGGTAGATGTCGTAAGTTTTCATCAGACTTCGTCACTGATGTAATGTTGGAAAAGTTTAGAAATTACGAACAAAAAAAATCAAAACATGTTTGTGCGTTTTCTTGGAATCCAAATGAGTTCAAATGTATAAGTTATTAAGCATATAGATGGGGACAAAACATTCATTATTATGGTGCAACGGTTTCAAGATGAACAGGAAGAGCGGCGCTTTCACTGAAGCAGTGGATTCTGTCGCTCTGGTGAGTTTGTGGCTTATCATTTTAAATCGTCTGGTTGCGGAGCTTCACAGCCTCGCAAAATCACTTGTTTAATAGAGCGATCGCTTTTGTTGCACATAAACGTGCTGCTCGGGTGAGGAGGCGCGCGCATTTTCCCGTTTTGGAGCGTCTGGACGTCACGCCCCCTCATCCGCGCTTTTCATTTCTTTATATTCAAGGTGTCAAGTTTAAAAACACGCACCTGAACATCTATTCATGTTCCTCGTTCGCATCGTTTCACTTTGGATAAAATAAAATTAAATGGATAAAATAGTTAGGAAGGACGAATGTTTTAATTCGCCGGTGTCAAGATAAACGTTTTTATCTGTCCATCTGAAAGATCTACGCGTGTTCCTCCTTCGCATCGTTCACTTTTACGCTTTTGTACTTGAAAATTGATAATAAATAATACAAGGAAAGACTACATGTTTCCATTTATTTGTGATTTCTCCTTAAGAGCAGCACGCCTGTCGTGGTTGAGCCCGCTGCACTCGCGCTTCTTTACACTCCACACTTGAAATATCGAAAATGAGCGTCTTAAAATACGCAAATTTTTGAAATCGGCGATTATAAGCACCCTTCAAGTTTTTAAGTTTCGAAAATTAGAAAATAGGGGGTGCTTATTTTCGCGTAAATATGGTATGTCCCCTTGTGGATTGGGCCGAGCACGGAGCCTTGTGGAACTCCATATTTAACAAAAATCTGGGTGATGAGACTCCATTTACATGGACGAAATGAGAGCGATCAGACAGATAGGACTTAAATCATTCTAACGCGTGTCAGAAATACCAACGTAATGATCAAGTCTTTGTATTAAAATGTGATGATCAACAGTGTCGAAAGCAGCACTAAGATCTAACAGAACTAAGAGTGAGACGTTCCCTTTATCTGATGCCATTAGAAGATCGTTGGTGACTCGGATTAGTGCCGTTTCTGTGCTGTGGTGCGATCTAAAGCCGGATTGAAATTTTTCAAATCTATTGTTCTGTTCTAGAAATTTACAGAGTTGTCCCGAAATAACTTTTTCAAGAATTTTAGATATAAATGGAAGGTTTGTAATTGGTTTATAATTAGCAATCACGTCTGCATCAAGATGTGGCTTCTTAATAAGCGGTTTTATGACGGCCTGTTTGAACGCTTGTGGTACGTGACCAAGAACTAGTGACGAATTTATAATATTCAAGATTGGTTTGATAACTAATGGTAGTACTTCATTAGTAAAAAAAGTAAAAAAAGTTGGTATAGATCAGGGGTCGGGAACCTATGACTCGCGAGTCATATATGGCTCTTCTGGTGGCTGCATATGGCTCTTAGACAAAGCTTTAAAAATACATAATAATGTAAAATATTTAAAACGTTCTCCGGAATGTCAATTCATTTATTTCCTGGTTGCCGGCGATGGAGCCAATCACAGCTTTCCTCCAGACAACACCATGTTTTCTATTGGATGATGCGTAACGTTGTCGTGACATCAGAACGTTAACCTCCCTGCCCTTTTTTAATATTCAGTAGTTCGCTACCTAATAGCGGAAACTGCTGCGTTTAAGTCGCGTGCATGCGCGCTGCCTGCGTATCCCACACGCGGCTTTGCGTGTTCGCTAGACGGATTTCATTTTCAGTTTTCCAAGCCACGTGTTTTGGGGAATGAGTTCATCGCTTATAATGGGGTAAAATAAGTTAAAAGTTGTACAATAAATTTAATTTTAAATGGATGCCCTCCCGATTTTAAATTTATTATATTTGTGTTTGATTCATTGTAAATGTATTTGTACATGTCTGCGTTTATTTGACCCGGGGGTCCTGAAAGAGTTGAAACAGCTCTGGATGTGCACCGTGTTTCTGCTCTTGATCGCTCTTTTGTTTTGCCAAAATTAAAAGTTGAAAACGAGCCACACGAGTTTGAAGACATTTCACATGTAATAACAGCGTTATCAAAACCAGTTGAAAGACTTGTCCTGCATTTCATATTGGTTTTTCAAATATGCATAGATTTACTTGTATTTCATTTTAAACAGGTATGGCTCTTTTGGACTTCATTTTTACCAATATGCCGAGTTTATGGATCTCTCAGCCTAAAAGGTGAAGAATCAAATCTAATGTATGGTTGAACTTATGAGTGGAGCCAATAACGTTTTGCTTAAAGCCGGTGGAATTTAGAATATCATTTAAAGAGCGAGTCACTAACATCATCTAGGTGAATGTTAAAGTCGCCGAGTATAATCACTTTATCTAAAAATGAGTTATAATCAATTTATCTAATAATCTAATAATAAGTTCTGCTAGTAGTTGCCCAAATTCATTTATAAAGTCAGTATTGTGCTTTGGCGGTCTGTACACTGTCACAATAAGTATTGATTCCCGATTTATATCTGGCTCCATATGTAGTACTAACAGAATGTAAATCAGTTGACGCAATTTTTTTACTTTGATCCAACGAGACACTATTTACAATATACTTTAATGCACATATTTTGCATCAAAACACATTCCACAAGCACGTTAGAAGGTTAGAGGCGTTATTCACTTACACTAAATGGTAATAGAAGTAATTGAAACGAGCAACATTTTGTCTGTCCTTTTCAGACGATTTGTGATGCTGTTCCTTATCTCTTCAAGCTTTCCCCTCTCGTTTTCATATTTTTCGCTGTTGGACTGCTGTTTTTGGGGACATGAGCAAATTATTATATTCTGTAATCAAATCAACAAAAACAGTCTGGTTGTGATTGGTCGATCACTGATGATGGTATCAGCAGCTTTTCATCAGGAAACATTCACTGACTCGTTTATTAGCGTGATATATTGAGCAATGGGATTAATAAAACTACTTCATTTATTAAATTGAATCAGCATTTTTGGGACTTATTACATATAGACTTTACTTTACAAGTTAATACAATAAACAGCAAAATTCCATATTATCTAGATTTTCTATTTTGTTTAATTGCAATACACATTTAGTGTTTATTTTGTAAAAAAAAAAAAAATAAAAAAATAAAACATTTTTTTCCTGATTAAAAAGCAAATAGTTGTTAGTGTATCATACACAGATGACTGTCCTAACTAAGTGTGTGTTTTCAGGTGATGTGGTGACAGCCTCGCTAATGATTACACTCTCACGGGTGAGTGGACTGTTGTAAGAAAGCACACAGTCCACACAGTGAAAACAGCCGTAATTGGTCTATTTATAGTGGGATATGGAGGAGCTCTACTGAGGATAATGCCATAAGCTTCTCCAATCCACTCACAAGAAGTAGTGGAAGACTGGACAGAACACACAAGCACCCACAACCCGCTAAAACCCTGAGTCCTCTGCATCTATATAAAGACGGTGACTTGTCTCTGCAGGAAAATATATAGCAAATGAAACAGAATATGTATATGTATATACTGAATATTTACTTTTTGTTCAATTTGCAACACATTTTCGCGGTTAACATATTTGCAATAAACAATCAAGAACCTCAAAGTTAACTGTTGATTTGAAAGACATATCTCTTAAAGAAAAAACACAGGCCATTTTTATTTTAATAAATGTTCAAGAGGATTACAAAAAGTCAGCCAGTGGTAGGGGACTTTTACTGGTGTCCGACAGGTTGCAGGTTCAAATCCCCCTACGGCTGCTTCTGGAGGACTTGCCCAAGGACTAAGTGTCCTTGGGCAAGACACTGAACCCCACATGCCCCCCGGGAGCCACGGCTTAGACTGCCCACTGCTCCGGGTTTGTGTGTGTTCACTTCACTGTGTGTATGGGCGCACTTTCAGTCGGATGGGCTAAAAGCAGAGCACCTATTTCGATGTGGTCCCTAGTGGCCACACTGATCATCGCACTCACTTGCTAAATCTGGAGTTTAATCTGCCATCAATGCAGGTTCAAATTCTGGTCCGGTAGGTTCCAGCCACTAAGTGTCCTTGACAAGACATGAACCCTCTGCCCACTGTTCCGGGTTGCTGTGTGTAACTTCACTGTGACAATTAAAAGCAAATTTTGAATTTTAAAGTATAATAGTAAATTAGGGTTAGGGTTTTTTTTTATTTTTATTTTATTTATGCTTCAACCTTCTAAGTAAGAAGTGTATTAACACACACACAAACACACACACACACACACACACACACACACACAGACGGGAGGACACAACATGAACCACATTTGAACTCATTTGAAAGCAAATGCATCCAGATATCAAAAATATTGATATGTATAAATAAATGGACGTCCACAAACAGCATAGAGCACTAAGCCGTGATGGTGTTCAGTGGCAGTCATAAGACGGTTGGCGTCAGGGTGAGATCCCTGCTCAGAATAAACAGTGTTGGCTGCTCCGGCTGCTCTGTTTGGCTTCTTTGGAAGGTAGTGATGCAATGGCGCAAGATGAATCACAGCCCCCCTCCCATTGTTGACAATGACCGTCACTTCTTTAAATCTCTGGATTGTGCTCAATCCGTTGGATATAATTACTCGGTGGTGTGGAGTGTGCCAGCAGTCCTGCCTGTGTCCCTGAAACGATCTCCTGCCGCTAGGCTAAAAATACCTAGTGCACATCATGCTCATAAATGCACTCGCAACAGTGGTGATCTACATGCCTCGGATTTCTTCCACAAGGACTAAAGTTACTGAAATAAAATTGAGCCACGTGGCACCAGTGATCTCAGACTCCAAAAACCGAAAGCTCCTCTCGCAGTGCCGCACAACAGGATTGAGTTGTGGTACACATGCAGTACAATCTTCTGAACCGAATTTCTCACTCAGAAACAGATTAGCTCACACTGCTGCTGTGGGACAGTCTGCCACTTGGAAAAGAGCTTTATAATAAATTCAAGTTGAATCCACTAGTATAAAAAAAAACATGCACAAAATATTGGTGAGTGTACAAATGCACACCAGATAAGATCAGTGTTACGTGTGCATTTAAACATGCAGTTTCTTTTTTTTTCCTCTTTCTGTAAGTTTTTGTTTGTGGAACAACAAAAGCAGGCTAAATTCTGTGTCATACTGCTGAATCAAACTGCTGAACATAGCTTTGGAAATCAGAAAGCAGCCGATGTGAAGAAGCACAGGGAGTTTCTCCGTGTTGACAATCTAGCTCATTAATGTTGTAGTTCATCACAGCATTTCTTTGCATGCTTGTAGCACAATGAGTCATCTGATGGTTCAATTACTGTGTACCTGGGAAACATAACAGGAGTTTTATATCTGCAGTGAATGTCACATCATTCCACTTGTTAAGGGAGCTAAAGACTCCTGAATAATGAAACACATCAGTTTCATGTCCGTATCATAACAAACTAGTTCAGGTTTGGGTGGAAATTAGCTCGACAAGTAAATGACAGCAGAGATGTTCTGTTGGTCTTCTGCCTCAGATGGGGCTAAAGTAAAGAACGCTTTATTCACCCGTAAGAGAAACCCTGACCAGGGCAAATATCCAAATCAGGCAAACACAATGGTCATTCTATTCTCTTGAACAGACAGATCTGATTCAGATCAGATAGTAGGCCTAAATACACTACCAGTACAGAACTACTAATGTAGAATACTAATGGTATTTATTTTGGCCCATTTATTTGGTTACATGCAGAAATTAACTACAGAAAATAAAAAGGAGAGTATTTGAGTTTGAGGCATTTTAGTTTAACTTTTGGTCAGTTTGCTCTGACTGCACAATACACGAAAAATCTCATGTGCTTTCACCTGTACAGATGCTGTTTATTCCCATTGTTTTTCCTGTCTGTTGATTATGTAAAAAGCTGGCTGTAGCTCTTTCCGTGTGTGTGTGTGTGTGTGTGTGTGTGTGTGGTGTGTGTGTGCGTGTGTGTGTGTGTGTGTGTGCTTCTCCAGCATTAGCTCATGTCTGGAGTTTTGCTTGGCACTGAGGAAGACACACTCCCTATTGACTGATGCTCTGCAAAGGCTCTGGAATGTCACCATATTTTAGAAGCTTATAATACGAGTATGCGTGCTTTGCCATTTGTGTGTAAACTTAGAAGAGTTAACGTTATTCTTATTTTATGATTCATCTTATTATTTTTCATTTTATATTTTTTCTTTCTAGATGAACAAGTGAGTTGCAATACAACCTTTAACTCACAGTGAAAGCATCAATGTTACAGAAATCTCTTAGAGAAAGATGCTGTGTGGTAGTTTGCTCCGGAAAAAAGCGCTAAGGCACTAGGGCTTCGTAATGCTGCCAGACACTTATTGTAGAGTCAATTAAATCCAAGACTTTTATCTGATAGAAATTACTGCTTTCTCTAGAAACCTGTGAAAGTACTAATTCAGATGATTTTTTTTAAGTGTAAACCTAATTATATTTGTTTGGTGGTGTAGAGTCTCGTCTCAAATCTTTGTCTGGTCAAACAAGTAAACGCTCACATGATGATCATGTATATTGTCATTACACTACAGTACAAGACTGCACTACAAACTTTATTCTGCAAAAGATTCAAGTTAAAGTTCAGTGCTTTAGTAAAGCGCTTTTCACCGGTAGAACAGTTTCAAAGCCGCTGTGTGAAAATGTAAAAATAGAATGTTGTTGCATTTATTCTATTGTTCATGGGTATTTAAGATTATGGCCATGACCAGTGACCAAGCACATATGCGACAGTGCCCAGGTAAAAAAGAAAAACCATGGGGGGAACACGGCCCCTCGTCCTGCCAGCCTCTGGCATGCTAACACTACAAAATCATTGTTATGGTTGTTCCGAGCCATTGTGACGATGATTCCGGAAGATGTCTCCCTCTTGAGTGGTGAATGAGGCGGCACTATTCCTCCATGTAGACACAACATTAGGAAATACAGGGGAGACTTAGAAACCAAACCCGAAACTCCTAAGAGAAGCCATCGTCCCAAGCAGTCTGATCGACGTCATCTCCATCCTGGTGGCACCGACACTCCTCCGGGCAAATAGTAAAGCACTCAGCACTCAGGAGAGGAGTGAAACACAGAAAAAAACAAAGCAAGACACACGGGGCCCTAATATCCTGTAGAAGCTCACAATATTACAGAAGACTTCTCTGGACACACTAATTCCAAACTGCAAAATTCAAGTTAAGTCAGAAACATCAATATACTAACACTAATCACTTCAAGCGATTCTTTTCTAAAGGGCAACAACTGTAAAGTAATAAGGAATTGTCACTGACGTTTGTGCCAGACAAAAACTTAAAGAGTCCGGTTCTGATTGAATGCCACTCGTGAGTTGGAAGCATTTTAGTTTTGCCGTTTCCACTAACACTAAAGGGGAATAGGTGACGAACTGACGGTATGGAAGCACTACCACACTACCGTGCAGAGCCAAGCGGGGAATACAAGCAATATGCCAAGTCATTTGATAGCTCATCATCCAGAAAAGTTTCAAGAAATGTCCTCAAGATAGCACCGCAAGGTCAAAAAACTCTGCACGAAGCCTTTTCGGCAATGCTCTCTCACAATAGCGCAAGGGCTCAAGAAATAACGAGGTACGTTGCAGAATATATAGCGGCTGATTTACGTACATTCTCTGCTGTAGATGTCATTGGTTTCAAAAGGTTGGTGGCTATGCTAAAACTAAAGTATAAAATTCCTTCCCGAAGAGCACACTTTAGTCAAGCTATCTACCGGGAAACAAAAGCTAATGTAACGATGGAGCTCAAGGAGTCAGATTGCGTCGCTATTACTACTGATGGGTGGACTTCAAGAGCGACACAGAGCTACATTACAATTACTGCACACGTTTTGACGAGTAAATGGCAAATGAACAGTTACGTTCTACAAACAAGTGGCCACTCAATGAATCACACGAAAACACAAAAGAAAGCCCTGTGAGCCGCCTCCTTGGCAGAATACGTTTTTTTTCACCGCAGTTTCACTGCTACAACTGTGCTGTGCACTAAACAAAAACTACTGATCCTTCATGTGCACAAGCTTATACTTGATGGAATAGTTCACTCGATATGGTTGAGAGATATCAATAACAGCAACAGGCAGATTCTGCAGCCCTTCTTAGTGATGAATTGAAACACAAGTCATGTGAAATAGACACAACTTATATTGCAAATGCAGAGGACCTTGTAAAGCTTCTAACCTTGTAAAGCTTCTAACACCCATTAAAAAAAAGCAACAACCCGGCACACGCCCGTACACGGTGGATCTGGATGTTTCTACGCCATACTCAGTCCACTGCTTCTCCAGTTCCCCCAATCTGTCCATGTCCACAAGCTTTTTTTTTGCGTTTTTGAGTAATGAACCAAACTGGGAGCTTTGCTAAAAGCCTCATCAATCTTTTGCAGGTGTTCAGAGGTCATCAGTTGATTCAGATGATTAGGTTAATAGCTCGCTTACAGAACCTTTTAATATTTTTGGGTTTTCACAAGATGTATGTCAAAAAAAAAAAAGCATGGACCCTCTCCACACACTCTCCATTGATCAGTAGCGGGACAGGGCTGGTGCCGTGCCTCCTGAAGTCGACGATGATCTCCTTGGTTAGATTGTTCTCTGAGCACCAAGTCGTCAGCTTCAGGACCTCCTCTCTGTATTCCGCTTCTTCACCCTTTGAAATAAGTCTGACCAGTGTGGTGTCGTCAGCGAACTTCACAATGAGGTTCCTGTCGTGGGACGAACTGCAGTCATGAGTGTGGAGGCAGCACAAGAGAGGGCTCAACACACAGCCCTGAGGAGAGCCGATGCTCAGTGTGCGGGTGGATGACAGGTGAGGGCCCAATTTCACAGTCTGGGGTCGGTCGATGAGAAAGTTTTTGTGACTGGCGGGAAACCAAGAACTTCCAGTTTTCTGAGAAGTATGTCTGGGATGATTGTGTTGAAAGCAGAGCTAAAGTCCACGAAGAGCATCCGGACATAGCTCTGCTGCTGCTCCAGGTGTCTCAGCACAGTGTGGAGGGCTAGGGCCATGGCATCCTTGGTGGAACGGTTTGTGCGGTATGCGAACTGGTGGGCATCGAAGTCTGGTGTGAGGAAGCCTTTGATGTGTTTGAGAAGCAATTTCTCAAAACACTTCATGACTATCGGAGTGAGAGCCACAGGTCGATAGTCATTCGGGCTGGTGACAGGAGACTTCTTTGGAACCGGGATGATTGTGGCGGCTTTTAGGCAGGATGGGACGACTGCCTGAGCTAAGGAGAGGTTGAAAATTGTAGTGAAGATGGAGGCAAGCTGGGGGGCGCATGCTCTTAGTACCGTGCCAGGTACACCATCCGGTCCAGCTGCCTTCCTGGGGTTCACTGCCTGGAGCACTCGTCTTACCTCTTGCTCTGTAACAGTGAGTGGAGTGGTGAGAAGACCATGTGGGGGTGAGGGTGATGAGGTGGGTGGTGGTAGCAGGGCTGGAGCAGGTGTTGGTGTGTGCCGATGCTCCGTTTCAAAGCGGGCAAAGAAGCCATTTAGCTCCTCTGCCAGCGACACACTCAGGTCTCCTCCCGTTACATCACAGCCTCTATAGTTTGTGATGTCATGGATTCCCTGCCACACCATCCTTGAGTTGTGACTGGACAGATGGGACTCTAGCCTCCTCCTGTAGTCCGCTTTAGCTTTTTTAATGCCTTTCTTCAGGTCAGCTCGAGCAGCCCTGTATGGAGTTCCATCTCCTGACCTGAAGGCAGCGTCGCGGGCTTTAAGGTTTTTGGTTTGGAAAAACCCGGATGTTTTTTTCTAGAGTCACGTTCCCGATGCAGAACTTGATATAGTCTAGCACCGTTCCTGTGAATGTTTCCAGGTCGTGGTGTTTGAACATGTCCCAGTCTGTCTGCTCAAAGCAGTCTTGTAGACTGGAGAGCGAGATCTCGGGCCAGGTCGTTATAGATTTGGGCGTACTCACACTGAGCGATTCGTGCTTCGGTACGATTGTCCCCCCTCTCTACTCCCCCGCTGACCTGCACTCACACTGCCAAATTTACCTTTGTGCTTCATTACGCTTACGCTGCAATGTATTAAGTAATACTAGTAGTTGCCGGTAGATGTCGTAGGTTTTCATCATACTTTGTCACGGAAATAATGTAGGAAAAGCTAGTAAAAATACGAACGAAATAAAAAAAGATTCATGCGTTCAGATTCTTGGAATCAAAATGAGTCGAAATGTATATGTTATTAAGCATATAGATGGGGACAAAACATTCATTTATATGGTGCATCGATTTCATTATGAACAGGAGCGGCGCTTTCACGTTTTTCAATCGTCTGGTCTGCGGAGCTTCACAGCCTCGCAAAATCACTTGTTTAATAGATTGTTCGCTTTTGTTGCACATAAACCTGCTGCTCGTGTGAGGAGGCACGCGCATTTTCCCATTTTGGAGCGCCTGGAACGTGACGTCACGCCCCCTGATTCGCGCTCGGGTACACTTCACACTCACACTACAAGCAAACCGTGCTTTTGTACCCGGGCACGGATCCGAGTACACCTCTTCCAACCGGGCCACGGCCGGCCAAGCGTACCGCGCCCGGGCACACTGAGCACTCACACTGTCAAACGAACCATGCTTTGGTACCCGGGCACGGATTCGAGTACCTAGTGTGAGTAAGCCCGAAGATGGGCCTGGTGCTGCCCCTGCGGGGGATGTAGGCTGGGGAGAGCAGAAGCGAAAGATGGTCTGACTGACCGAGGTGGGGGAGGGGTGTTGTGGTAAACTGACAAAAACCCCGCCCGCAGACTTGTTGGCCGGCCAATGAGAAAGACCACGATTTTATTTAAGGCGCTCTAGAGACACCTGGGTGTTTGTGATTGCCACCACCAGGTCCGTCATGGCGGGCATGCGGTGAGTGGCGCGACTGCTTCTCACGCAGCCGTTGGTTTGTTTTTTAAATAGTTTATTTTCTTGTGTTTTAATGTCATTGATGGCTGTGTGCAGGAGGGCGCTCGCTTGGACGGTGGTGGCCAGACGGGGCGCTGTTTCGTTGCCACCCCAAACTGGGGGATCCTGTGTTTCGCCTGTTTTCGGCCCTATTTAATAGCAGTATTGCAAAAGATTAACTTTGGTCCCAAATTCACTGACATGATTTAAATGCTACACAGAGGTCCATCGGCGACCGTCCGTACTAACTCCGACTTATCTCCGCATTTTTATTTATCAAGAGGAACAAGACAGGGATGTCACTTGTCCCCTTTGCTTTTTGCTTTAGCAGTCGAACCCCTGGCCATAGCAATACAGATGCATGATTCAATCCAAGGGCTGAAAATTAGGATGCTGCGTACATAAAATATCCCTGTACACAGATGATGTGATGTTATATCTAACCAACCCTGAAACATCGCTGCCTTTCCTATCCCAACTGTTGGACAACTTTAGGGCTGTGTCAGGATATAAAATCAACATGAATAAAAGCGTTATGATGCCTGTAAATTCTAAAGCGAAACAAACACGTGTAAATAACTCTAAGTTCTTATGGAACCCGGAGGAGATAGTTTATCTTGGTCTACACATTCCTTCCAAGATAGAAAAAGCATACTCTCTGAATTATGCTCCATTACTTAAAAAAGTGACAAGAGACCTAGAAAGATGAAACGTTTTACCACTATCGCTAATTGGCCGAATAAATTGCATAAAAATGAATGTCCTTCCTAAATTTCTTTATTTATTTCAGACCCTGCCTATTGATATCCCACAAAAGCTATTTAATAATCTCAATAGTTCAATAAGAAAATGTATCTGGAATAACAGAACGCCCAGAGTCAAACTTGCAACTTTACAGAAGACGTATAAAGAAAAAAGTTTACAACTTCCGGATTTCTTGCGGTACTTCTGGGCATCACAAATTCGAGCGGTTTGGTTCTTTCATTTCTTATTGTATTCTATGCCTCTAACTAGGTTTTAAGCCAGATTTAGCTGAAATTGACTTTTTCCCACAAAAGTGCATTTTCAGACTCTAAAAATCACATTTTGGGCATTGAAAGCAAAAGAACAGGTTTCTTTAACCCCTTTAACCCCTTCAGGGTCGTGCTACGCGGTAATATAATCGCCTATGAATCCAGCAGAAAGAAAGAGAAACGTAAACGTCTTGATGAAATTGAAGTAATGCTTCAGGTGAAGGGGGTGTTTCACCATTTCAGTTGGGGAAACGGTTTTGGGGGGAGGGCGAGTTTTGGGGTGGTCTATCAGGCTATATTTGGTTTTTCAACATAATTTGCTTTGATTATTTTGATGAATATTTTTTATGACAAATGTTGATATGTTCCACTTTATCGCGGGACTAGTCAGGGATGTTGTCTTAGTCCGTTGTTATTTAATTTGGCTTTGGAACCGCTGGCGATTAGCATTCGTCAACATGCGTCTATCAGTGGTATTACATTGGGTCGGTGGAGACTAAGGTCTCTCTTTATGCAGACGACTTGCTTATTTTCCTAAAAGACGCTGCTGAATCCTTACCCTCTTTAATGGATCTGATCAAACATTTTGGCTCCTTATCCGGGTACACCATCAACTGGAGTAAAAGTATATTTGTTCCCTTGGGTGATAAAATTTCAACAAATTTTTTAAGGTCCCTCCCCTTTAAAATTGTTTGTGACCATTTTACTTACCTTGGATTGGTTATTCCCTTAGACCCAAAAATATATTTAAACTTATTTTTGCAGCTGTACTCAAAAGCCTTAAATCCATTCTTGAAAAGTGGAGGCTTCTACCCATATCATTTATTGGCTGTGTTAACGCTATAAAGATGGTGGTTCTTCCTAAGTTTTTATTTGTTTCAGAATTTGCCTATATACCTCACTGAATCTTTTTTTTAAACTCCAGATTCTATTATTTTCTCTTTCTTATGGTGTGACTAATAAGACTAATCGCATTTCTAAGTCGCATCTACAGAAAGCCAAGGACGCGGGGGGGCAAGGATGCCAGTCTTCCAACACTTTTACTGGGCCGCTAACTTGAGAGCTTTGAGACCACAAACTTGCTCACCTGGATCCACATGGAATCTCATTCTTTAAACTAGAGTTCGCTCCTTGTTACTTGACAGTCTAAATGTCCCTTTAAATAGCATCTAAAAAATGTTGTTGTCCATTCCTCATTAAGAATTTTGAAACAAATGAAGACATTTCTAGATATCAAACAGTCTTTCAACAGTGGAATAAAAAGTGTCTCTCCACATTTAGGGAATTGTACGCTGATGGTCTTTTTACCTCTTTTGATTAAATTCATGATAAATACGAGCTTCCTCATACACATTTCTACTGTTACTTACAGACTCGTCATTATGTTCAGCAAACGTTTTCCAATTACAAAGTTCAGCAGGAAGAACACCGGTTTTAGAATCTCGTGCGGCAGGTTCCGGATTCTAGGCATATGGCCTCGCGATTTGTTTCCCTCTTCTCTTCACACGCAGACATTTCTTCTGAATATATTAGAGTAGCTTGGGAGAAAGAAACGGGTGTCACCCTCTCTGATGACCTCTGGACTGAAGCACTGCAGAGAATTCATAGTTCTATCAATGCAAATCTCCAGTTGATTCAGTTCAAGGTTGTACACAGGCTGCACTATTCAAAAGTCAGACTTCACAAGATCCACCCTACGGCGTCTACATTATGCGACCGTTGCCAGGCCACAGAGGGAACTTTAACCCATTGTTTTTGGTTCTGTTCCAAGCTCCACAAGTATTGGGAAGAGAATATATTCTCTTGGTATTCTGTGGCATATGACCAGGTTTTCCAACCTGAAGTACAGCTGGCCATCTTTGGTTACTCTGACACAGTTTCATCTTTCCCTCACCATCTTCAATCGGCATTAATGACGGGTATGGGGGTGGTCAAGAGAATCATTTTGAGGGATTGGAAATCCACTGTACCCCCATGTTTTCAGCGTTGGCTTGCTGAGATGGCCTCTGTCATACAGTGATCATTCATTGCTATGTCTCATGGTTGTATGCTGACCTCCCCTTTTTGTATTGTATTGGAACGTTCTCCTTTGTATTTAAGATGTATAGAAATTATGTCACTGGTAATAGCTTGGGGGTGAGTTTTTTTTGTTTTGTTTTTCGTTTGTTTCTCGGCTTGTTTGGTTATTGTTTTTTGTATGTTTTTGTTAAAAATCACAAATAAATACAATAGGGGAAAAAAAAAAGTTCACCAGAGTGGCCGCAGTGAGATGGTTTTTCTTGAGAGATCTCAGGAAAAAGAGGCGTTGCTGAGCCTTTTTAATTAGACTGGAGGTGTTAGTAGACCAGGACAGGCCCTCCAAGATGTGGGAGGACACATACAAACTAGAAGGATAAGACACACACAACAGCAGATTATTGTCCAGGTGGCCAGATGCTGAACCTCCTCCCTGTAGGAAGTCTTATTGTTGTTCTGGATGAGGCCAATCACTGTAGTGTCATCTGCAAACTTAATGATGGAGTTATGTCCATGTATGGGCTTACAGTCGTGCGTGAATATTGAGTAGAGGAAAGGGCTCCGCACGTAGCCCTGAGGTACACCAGTGTTCAGTGTGATGGTGGAGGAAAAGATGTGGTCGAACGTCTGTGAGTCAGAAAATCCATGATCCATTTGCAAAGTGAGACGTTAATGTCACTTTGCAACTGGAAAAGAGAGAGAGAGACGGAGAGAGAGAGAGAGAGAGAGAGAAAGAGAGACGGTGTGTGTGTGTGGGGGACGGAGAGATCACAAAATAGATCTCTTAAACAGTTGAATGGAGTAGAAGAAAAAAAGAACAAAGTCAAGCATACAGACAGGCCAACAGAGAGACAGATAGTAGAGAGATAGGAAAAAATGATTTTTAAAAAGACTATATTTCTTTTCTAACCCGTTTGGGTTTTATTTGTGTAGTTTACTTCCATGGTGCTGACTAAGCTGCGGCGATTTGGCTACGCACGTGATTAGCAATGATGTCGTACATTATCGCTGCTGTTTCTAGACATAGATCTATATATGGACATCCAGTGCCGAGTGGAGTATTTTTGGAACCCATGGTGTTTGACATTGAGGATATTCGAGATGTGGTGGTAACGGGGAAGGTGGTAATATCGGGGAGGGGTGGCATTCTTGCCCCCGTCCATATATATTACACTCCCAACACACACACACACACACACACACTGACAACATACAACGACAAAACAGATGGGAGAAATCGAAACCCCAGCCTGAAGGGAAGGGCAGTAGTGTGTGGAGTCTTTCATTTGAGCGAGTCACTGGCTCACCTGAATCAACAGCAGCCCTCATTACATTACCTCAAGTAATTGCCCTAGCCTGATTTCAGAGCTGAGCAGTTGAACTAGAAAGCCAGTGGAGGGAGGTAAACATTTGTCCCTCACTCCTTCTGAACGGTGAGCTCCAGGAACGATTATCCCATCTGTTTGTCTATTATAATCACAAATTTTTTCCTCCAATTTTTTTTTTTTCCTCCAAGTGGCTTAAAGGATTTGGTACTGGTCAGTAGCTATGAAACATCTGAGTTTGAATCACACCATTTGTTAATTTGACCAGGTCTGTTTTCTCTAACTAGTTAGATCTAATTAGCAGACTCTTATTTAGGGAGCTTTTTACCCCTAAAACTCCAAGAAAACGGCAAGTGGCTTAAGGAATATGGAACTGGTCAATAGATCTGAAACATCTGCGTTCAAATCCCACTATCTTCAAATCTTGTGCATCTTTCCTTTGGCCAGAGCCAAGTGGCTGCATTTGTTCTTTGAGTAATTTTGCTTAAGCCACTAGCTGTTCTCAATAACCAGTTAGATCAAATTAGCAGATTCAGATTCAGTGACGGTTTTACATTGAAGGACGCCCTTCTCCTGCCCACGCAAATGTAAATGTATTTACTCGACTATAAGTCGGGCTCAAAGTAGGGGGCTCGACTTATACGCGCGGTCTACCGAAATAGAAATTGAAAATATAGAACAGTGCGCGAGCACAACACAAGCAAAAGCTCTTCACATTTCGTGCAACGTAAATACGGTGTGTATATATATATATATATATATATATATATATATATATATATATATTAGAGATGTAAAAGTTAACGAGTTAACGCACACGATTAATTTTAAGTGCTTAATTGAGTCAATTTTTTTAACGCCTTTAATCACAGTTGCATTTTTTTACTTTCGGTTTGGAAACGTGCAATGAATATAACCAAGAGAGTGCAGCTCATTAAGACCAGAAGCTCACAGTCATTGAGTTCAGGTGTTGTCACGCCGCAAAGTGACACTGACCTAGTTTTCCCCTCTCAGAGAGAAACACAGACAGTTTTTTTTCAACTGCAAATAATTTTGTTCAAAAAGCTTTTAAAAACAGACATTCTAAGCTTTATGCATACATGTTACATGTTAGATTGATAAGTATTTATTAAGTTACAGTTTGTTTTCAGCTGACAAAGAGAAGGCAAAACTTATTATTATTATTTAGACAATGTCCTGTTTTCAAATGCCGGTAAAATACCAGTAAAGTCGTTCTGCTTTTTTTCCTGCAAAGACTGTTCACACAAGCACTGCCATTCCTGCATTTTTACGGATAACAACCTTTCACACGGTGGTTTCAAAATCCCGGTACTTTCGGTGACATCATCAACTGGCGACACGCTTTAAACAGCTGCGCCTTTGTAAACATGACTTTTCCGACTGTGATTTCTGTAAACAGCGACGAGTGAATGTTTTGTGACATCATCAACCGGCGGAACCTTTTGAACGGCTAGACCCGCGAAAGCGCAAAATGACCGCGCGAAAATACGAACACGTGACCCACGCCAGAATGTTCAGATTGGGTGACGTCAGCGCGCTCGGAACTTCGGCGCGCTTTCCCGGAAATGTTCCGTTTCGCTTTCACACAGAGGAGAATACCGGCTAGGTACCGGGTACGTTACTACTATCCGTTCCGGAAGATTTCCGGAACGAATTTTCCGGCATTTGTCTGTTCACACATACGTGTGTGCAGGAAAAATACCGGTATTTTTCCGGGAATGTCAGTATGTGTGAAAGGGCCTCATAAGAGTGTAACCTAAAAAAATATGTTCTTCAAACCTTCAGTTGATGGATAACACATATCTAAGGCCAAAATATTTTGTGTGTTTTATCTTGAAAAAAGTGTGACTCGACCTCAGAGGGTTAAAAAACAATTTCTTTTGCAAAATGAACAAAGGTAATACTAAATTATTTTACAGTATTTAAACAAGTGTTTATTTAGTGTTGAGTTTACATAAATGTACATATTACACCTCGATATCCAATATTACAAGCTTCAGTCTTTTAATTGCATTTAATTTGGTCATGAAGTGCGATTAACTAGTTTTAAAAATTAATCGTTTGACAGCACTTTGTCCCATATATTGCATATACATATACACAGTTTCATGGATACCTTTCTTCTCAGTATATGGAACACTTTATTTATAGTCCTTTATTGATTACATGGATACATGGATTGATTACACAGCCCTGTTCACCCACGCCTAAAATCGACACGGCTCAGATTTAAGGAACTTTAGGAGTTAGGTGTTAGTGGTAAAGAGTTGGTTTAGGGTTAGGGTGGGTTTGGGGCTTAGGTTAGGGCAGTGGTTCTCAAACATTTTTGGTCGCGTCCCCTTCACCTAAATTCACCTCAGACTACCAAATAATTTCACTACTACACATATTAATGATTTCTTTAATTTAAACAACTTCCAAAAAAGTAAAAACAAAAAACACCTACATCACTTGAAACGTGTCTTATTTTTGTGGGTGTCATTTTAAGCGTTTTAAGGCACATGACACAACAATTAACAGTAAAGCTAAGAGCAAGATATGCTGCGTCATAATTTCTGCATTTAACTTGAATGGCCTGCCTCTGTGCGACTTCAGTGCCTTTTCTCTTTTTTATGTACGGTTTATATGACTCAGGATGAACGAGTCTCCTCATTGAACAATTCGTTTATCACGAGCAGAGCCGTGCAGGATTTGTAGCAAAAAGAACAATTTGCAACTTGTTCGATGAACAGGGTCAATTATTCAGTAAAAAATGAAGTGTTCACTTTACTGTTTGAGAGTTATTGACAGTCAGTTAAAAGAATCGAAATTTGCATACCTAATCTAGGGGGCTGTTTACTGGTTTCATTTTTTTTTCTTCCTGCTGATGGTTAGGGTTGGGGTTAGGTTTAAGGTACATTTGTTAATTTGGCCTGGTCTGTTCAAGTTTGATCTAAGTAGCAGAATCATATTTAAGGAAACTTTTCCTCCAAAATTTTCTTTAAATATGAATAAAAATTCAAAAAAACTCGAAGTGGCTTAACCCTTTGATTGCTGTCCACGCCGAAGCGACCAGCATCATTTTTAAACGATGGGGAGTTGTGGTCCAGTGGTAGGTAATAATAATAATAATAATAATAATAATATTAATTGCTTTCAATTTTCATTGGTGTATGTGCACATTCACGGGTTAAATGCAGAGCAGTCCCCCTTAAATCCCAGGCAGAGACAAGCTGGCAAGAAAGCAAACTGGAAGATTGTCATCAGCTGCTAATGATTTAATTGTGGGGAACTTGGCTGTTAATGGTAGTTTAGGTTTAATTTTGCTAAATTTGGCCTCGCTGGGTAAATCAGCAGGCGACGGGCCCTCGGGTTCAGCTAATGGCCATGTTGCCGTTAAACAGTGACTCAGGTTGCAGCGCCTCATTGGCCATTTATTTAACGTGTAGTTAAAGTGGCAGTAATTGACAACAGCTGGAAGCCTGCTTGAGGCACTGTACGACATGGGTTTCTTCATAAGATTCTTATGATTCACTTCTCCTCCTGTGGACCAATTGCACACAGAAACGCGAAAGTTTCATCAAATCATCTCCTACTAAACTCTGTATGGGAACATGATGAAAAAAGCTAGCAGTAGTAACCTCTAATTGTGCAACAGTGTGCAAAGTGTGTACCCTTTTTTTTTTAAAATCTGATTGTAAATGGGCATTTCTCTTTACAAAAATGAGAAAAGAAACCGTGTAGCATCTTGAGCCTGTAGCTGTTAGAGAGCATGTTGTAAATATTTAGGGTGGATTAAACAGAATTTAAGCACTCTAGACTCAGATTATGACAGATTATATCAAAAAGCAAGTACTTTTATTTAAGTAAAAATGAGATGAGCTGAATTTGTTAATAATTTAGACATGTTGAGTTTGTACAAGCCATTCAACCAATTCAGTAAAGTTAGACACACCTCCACAGCCTGCCACACTGGAGTTGCATGAAAAATCACGAGTGGTCACAAACTAAAATGAACTATATTTAAAACCATCCTGAATGCAGCTTCTTTTTAAATAGGATCTACGGTCAATTCCCCTATAGTCCATCCATCCATTACATCATTCATGTTTATAATTTTATTTTATTATTTTCAGTCTGTTTTTTTTTTT
>QKNR01014362.1:0-91809 GCA_028031935.1 Paedocypris micromegethes | reverse complement strand
TTTTTTTTTTTTTAAATTCACACTTATAATTGGACAATATTCCAGTCAAATTCTCTTGGATGCATGTTTTTGGACTGTGAGAGCCAGGGTAGAGCCATACAAGCACAGGGACAACATGAAAAATATAGATAGAAAAAACTCCACGTTGTAGCCTGTGCAGCATGTCATTGAAATTGTCTCTCAAAATTCAGACTCTCAGAATTCAACCATTCGTCCCCAGAGAGACTGCCATGCTGTTAGAGACACATTAATTAACCAGGAGAGGAATCGTAGGGCAGATTAAATATTCATGTTGTTTAAAATTACAAAAGCAGCATTAATGAATAAAGCCAGTATTGTCTATTTGGGCTCAAACTAATATATACTATAATTTTCTGAATCGTATCACAATTTAATGATAAAATTGCCCCACAGCGACAAATTAAGTGCATGAAGAAAACAAAATGTTGGGGAATGTTAACCAGTTAACACTTATAATAAATTACACTTTATTTGTTACTAAACTTACATTTGTGAAATAATGATGAAATGGGTAACATTTTTTCTATTGTTTCCCTTGTCTAATTTGTGTAGAACAGGGGTCAGCAACCCGCGGCTCCGGAGCCGCATGCGGCTGTTTAATTCATATGTTGTGGCTCCATATGACTCGGAAAAACTAAAATGATAAAGAGCATTGTATTTGACCTTATTTTTTTCGTTATTAAGGCAACGTTTTTAACTTCTTTCTTCAGACCTTGTGGAATTTCAGTCATCAGCATCCATCGCCTTTAGAGACGTTGGATAGCTCTTGATCGCATATGCCAGCTGCCGCATGCGAGGAAAGCCCAGCAATAGCAATCTAATTAATGTATTGTAGCGTTTCACAAGTACGAAGACCAGAGGTAACAACAACTGTTTTATTTGGTTGCTGTCGCCACTGCTACGCCTAAAAACACCGGCATCAGCGATCAGTGGCAGTTCTACATTGCCTGAGCAGGACTTCCTCTTGGCGACCAGAAAAAGTTAATATAATCGTATAGAAAGGCTGCCTAGTTTAGTGCTTGGAACAGAATCACACCTGCGTGTGTTTCACTTCCCTCCTGAGCGCAGAGTGCTGTACAACCGGAATCTCCTAGGAGCTTCGGGATCATCTTTTCCATGATGCCTCCTGGACCTCTGTAGACCTGATGATAATCATAGCCAATTTACCACAAAAAACCCAGACAATCAAAATAATAAAAAGCAACAATTCTCTTACATATTCACATGTGCCCTTTGAGACAGTTAAAACTGTGAAAAGCGCCTTACAAATGCTCAGAACTTGAACTAGTACAAGTACGTTTATTCAATTACCTCTGAAAACATTCATATATTTTTAATTTTCTGAAACATTAATAGTGTACTGATTTTATAAGCAACACGTTATTTTAAAGTGTAAATATACCGTATATAGGCCATCATCATTTCAGATGTCAAAAAGTGTTTTACGGCTCCATATGATCTCTTTATTGTGGAAATCTGGTCGAAACGGCTCTTTGAGTGTTAGTGTCACAGTCCTACATCTCAGCTCCCCCTGGTGGAATTGGGAGCAACCGGGATCATGTGATCACCGACAGCTGTTCACCCTTGACGGGTGTACCTCATTATGGAGGTTCTCTTCAGGAGAACCTGGAGGGTGAACACGTTGTTGGTTGAACTTGTTATCAGACTTATGAGTGATTTGGATTCGTTGTATCTTCTTCTGTTTTGATTCCTTGAGTTATGGTGATTAAACCTGGTTATATGACATTTTTCCACCTATAATAATAATAATAATAATAATAATAATAATAATGAGTATTTGTAAGGCGCTTTTCACAGTTTTAACTGTCTCAAAGCGCACATGTAAATATGTAAAGGAAATGATGCTTTTTATTCAATTTGTCGTCTGGATTGTTGGTGTTGACTAAGTGGCTGCGGTTATGACAAGACAAAGACAAAGACCAGCGAGCAAGCACATACGCAACAGTGGCCAGGTAAAAAAACCTCTTTAACGAGGAAAAACCCTGGGGAGAACCCGGCTCACTGGTGCCAGTCTCCTCCGGCATTCTAACACTACACAATCAGTGCGTTGGTTGTTCCGCGTCGTTTTTAATGATGATTCTGGAACGATGTTTCCCTCCTCAACGGGGAAAGAGGCGGCTCCACTGCTCCAAGCCAACAGCGTCATCAGGTCCACAGGGGTCAAGGAAGCACCACCGATGATTCCGAAGCTCTAGGAGATTCCGGTCGTACGACACTTGGCGCTCAGGAGAGGAGGGGAGAAAAAAAAAAAAAAAATAATACAAGGCAATTAGAAAAATTCAAGTACTATAGATTTTGACAATTTTTCTGAAGGTGCAGGTGTAATTCGGTTCCGAGCACTAACTAGGCAGCCTTTCTATACGATATATTAATATTTTCTGTAAGTTATAATAACAGGTCAATATATGCTTCGTTGAAGAGATGCGTCTTCAGTCTAGACTTAAATTGACTCACTGATTCTGAGTCTCGAATTGGACTCGGCAGAGCATTCCATAGTTTGGGTGCTAAGTATGAAAAGGATCTTCCTCCCTGGTAGATTTTAGAGATTCGCGGTATTATAAGCTGGCCGGAGTTTTGAGAGCGCAGCAGTCGTGTAGGCTCGTAGTAAGTGATGAGCTCACTGAGATATAGAGGAGCTAAACCGTTTAGTGCTTTATAAGTGATTAAGAGAATTTTAAACTGGATGCGATATTTAACAGGTAACCAGTGTAGCGACATTAACACTGGACTAATATGGCTAAATTTTTTTGTTCTGGTTAGTAATCTAGCAGCTGCATTCTGAACCAACTGAAGTTTATCTATTAGTTTAGCAGGAGAACCTCCCAGAAGACCATTACAGTAATCTAACCGTGATGTCATAAACGCATGTATCAGTTTTACTGCATCCGGTCGGGAGAGCATGTGACGCAGCTTTGAGATATTCCTGAGGTGAAAAAAGGCAGTTTTACAGACGTTGTGCACGTGACTTTCAAAAGAGAGTTTGCTATCTAAAATGACACCTAAGCTTTTCACTTTAGGTGAGGATGAGATTTCAAGCCCATTAACACCTAGCATACTAACACAACTTAAATGCAACAATGTGAATGGGTTGTGTATTGGTTACTTTAAAATGAATGTTGCCAGTACGATGTGGGAAGGTAACACAGCAACACTTCCAGTTACTCTTTCATCCACAACATTTTCTACACATCCTCAACATTCGATGACATTGTGCCACTTAGTCTTACACACAATGTAAATGCAACATTGAGGATGGGTTGTGGTTAAGTCAAAAATAACGTTGCCAGTACGATGTGGGAAGGTAACCAGTCCCTCCAGGGTTTCGTGATAGCGCCTATTTACGCAAATTCAGCAAAACCACGATTTATTTGCTCTCTCTCTCAAGTTCAATTGTACCAACGCAAAGACGCTAAAACGGTTCGAACAACGTCGTCACCGTCCTGGTGAAATTGTAATTTCATCCAATCACCCAAATTTATCGCAAATTCGACCAATCGGTTTGGTCCGTCACAGCACACAACACTGTTTTCCCACAGAAGGTCTTCATTACAGTGTCTTTTGGAGATGTGTCTTCAGGCCGTAGCTCCCAGACTGTGGAACGCCTTGCCTCTCTCATTACGGACAATGCATTCGGTTGATGGTTTTAAAAAACAGCTGAAGACACATTTATTTAAGCAGGCTTTTAGTTGACAGCGTTTTAGGCTCTGACTGTTTTTTATGATCTTTTATTTCTTCTTTAGTTTTATACTGTTTGGGTTTTATCTTGTTGATTTTATGATTTTACTGTCTTTTGTCTCTTACACCTTGTAAAGCACTTTGTGATTCTGTCTGAGAAAAGTGCTATATAAATAAAATTTACTTACTTACTTACAGTGAAGCGTTCGGCTCTTATGCACCGTTTAACTCTTTCAAACGCTCTCAGAGCGGTTCAGCGCGTGAACACACCATGTGATCTCAAACCCACGGTTCGTTTTACTGCGCGCGCACGAAGGTTTCCGTACTACTCCTCTGTTACATCGCTGTAATCATTACAACCACGCAATGCCGCATATAATGCTAAAGCGGCGTTTTTAAAGACTGAAGTAACAACACATTTCACTATTAAACTAATTATGTGTTTCAGATATATATGTTGCTTCATTTGATCATCCGAATAAAGCTTCACAAAATCATTTGATTAAAATTTATCAATTTTCCTTGATAAGTCGATTACACTCTAACCAAATATCTACCGTATTTTTCGCTGTATAAGACGCACTTTTTCTTCCCCAAAACTGAGGGTGAAAAGTTGGTGCGTCTTATACGGCGAATGCAGAGATCCGCGGAGCGCGCTCACCGCCATCTTAGTGTGCAATACCGCGGTGTCACATACGTTGTCTCGCTTTCTTTCTCGTGCAGAATCTTGTGAACCAATGAAACCATGATTTCCAAACGAAAACAGACTTTGATCAAAATCAAGCAAGCAGATTCTCTCTCGCGCGCGTCTTTAAAACTAAAACAGCCGCTCTTTTCTTAAAGGCACAGCGCAGAAAACGGAGCGGCAGGCGTATGCGCGTCACGTGTGTGATCTATTAATTCAGTCTGTTACACTGCTTTCTGTGTTCGATCAGTAATGTCTGTGCTAATTACTAGCACAGTATTATATTAAAGTAAATGGTAGTTGTAAGTTACAACTTGTAACGAAACTAATGTGTAATACTGTATTAAGGTGTTTATATACTTATACAAAAATCTAATTCATGAATTATCACGGTATCCACGGTATTGCAAAATCAATATCGTGGCACATCTCAATACCGCTATTCACGTTAATACCGCTATACCGCCCAGCGCTACTCTCACTGTTTACTGACTTTACTGACTGTTCATGTCACATGTTTGACATACAATTGTTCTTAAACCGCTGTTAACTTTTATACAGTTGATATAAAATATTTTACTACAGTATTTGTTTCAAATCTTTTTTTCTAGATTTTCCTTCTTTTAAATTAGGTGCGTCTTATATGGCGAAAAATATGGTATAATTATTTTATTAAATTTATTCAGATACAGTATAAGTTATTGTAACAATTTTTAATTCCTGAAGGACATATTTATGGGCGGGACCGCTAAGAAAGCAGAACATGGCGTGATTGTTTATTGCGCATGCGTGGAGCACAAGTTAGGAAAAATGAAAACAATTAGGAAGCACGATTTAGGAAAAATATATCAAAAAATGATAGAACACCGGCTTTACTGATGAGATACGCATGAAAATCGCATGTTATGTTAAGTTCTGTTTACTCAGTGTCTGATAAGTACATTTATTTTTGATGTAATGAATGGAGCAGCCATTCCTGGATTTCACCAGCTGCAAGAAAAATACTAGGCAACGTTTACCTGAAAGAAAATAGAAAAATGCACTTCATTCTGATGAGCAAATAAAATTAATATTGTCAAAATCTTTGAATTCCTCTGCTTTTTAGGGTGTAAACTTGCAAAGAACACTTTTAACATAATTGGTAATGCAATTCTGTTGAGAAAAATCTGTCTAAAAAAATTGCACCTTTTCCCGAAACTTTTTGAAAGTTTAAAAAGAGTTAATGAACTGCAAGCAACACATGCAAGCTTCTCATTGACTCTCCCAAAGAACAAGCTCATCTGATGATTTGGAGGTGCTGATTCTCTTTCCTCTTAATGAAGCTCTTTTGTCTTAACTTTCACTTTTCATCTGCTGTGCATCAAATGGCATTTGATCACTTCATGTGTTGAGATTCAAATGAACGTGACTCAATTAAAACCGCAAACCAATTGAACCAATTCTCTTAAAATTTATGTGAACTCTCGTTTTCTCAATCTTTTAGCCAAAATGGTTTAAATTGACCACAAAAATTGCACTGGTTGCGGGGCCACACCCACCACATCCCGCGCATCAGTGGTCCTCCCGCCAGAACCTGTTTCCTTCACAAGAAGCTTGTTGTAATACGATCCTTCGCTGTTGACTATGCAACAAGGAGCGGGTGACGCAGCAGGCGGCCCCTTCCAGCGGAGGAATGTCGACTATTTGTGTGGAATGCGGTGGGCCAGTGATCTTCCCGGACACGCACCGGAGCTGCGCGCTGTGCCTGGGGCGCGTCCACGCGCTGGAGGCAATCAGCATCTCCGATTGCTCCAATCCTGCAGCTCTACCAGGCCAAGCTACTTGGGTCCCTGAACGGGTCAGCGGAGGACAAAGAGAGGCTGCATCAGGTACGTCTCATGGTGGACATGGTACTGGGAGCGGCCGCGCAGATCGATGGGCAGCCTGGTGGTGCTGCAGCGTCACCTATGGCTCAGGCTGACTGAAATGAAAGAGATGGAGGCTGCTCGATGCGCCGGTGTGTGTGGAGGGGCTGTTCAGCGTCCCGGTGGGCGCGATGTCTGAGAGGATTGCGGAGGTGCAAATGAACAATCTTGGAGCAACGACTCATCGCCAGTCAGAGCAGCGCCCAGGCATCAGAGGCAGCAGCAGCGGAAGCCGAGGGGTGGGGGGACCCCCGAGGGGGGAGCAGCTCCCCAGGGCGAGACACCCGGGGCACGACAGGGGTCGAAATGCCCCCGAAAAGGTTTTGATCAAGGTGGGTCGACCCACAAGTTCGTTTGCGCAAATGTTTTTGCGAATGTTCAGTGTGTGAAAAGATGGTTGTGGAAATAAAACTGTTCATTAAACGTTATAGAAAACTCCATGATTGTGTCTCCGTCTCCCTCAATGAACCGCTCCGCCGTTCCACTATGGGCGCGAGCGGGGCGGAAGTGGTAGGACCGCCGGTAAGTCGGCCATTTTTGCAGCTGAATGTCAGCGAATGGGAGAGACTCACATCCGCAACGGATTGGATTTGCAATTCGCGGGAAGACCGCCTCGTTTTCACGGCGTCATTATGTCCGAAGTGCTTGAGCGAGACGAGCCGCTGGTACACGCGGAGACCAGCTCACTCTTGGAGAAAGGAGCGATCGAGGCGGTTTAGGCAGAAGATTGAGAAAGCGGTTGGTACAGCTGGTATTTTCTAATCCCGAAGAAGGGGGGCGCTATGCGGCCGATTCTAGATCTGCGGTCATTGAACAAGGCATTGGCGAAGAAGTTGTTCAAGATTCTAACGCTGAAGCAGATTCTTGCTCACGTCCAGCCGGGCGATGTTTTTGCAGCCATAGACTTACGAGATGCGTATTTCCATTTTCGAATTGTGCGGAGACATTGGAGGTTTCTCCGCTTCACATTCAACGGGGTCGCATACCAGTTCTGTGTTCTCCCCTTCGGGCTATCGCTAGCTCCGAGGACGTTCACGCCCATAGTAAATGCCGCGCTATATACCTGTTCGCTTCAGAAGAACTTTTTGCATTTCTCTTAAAGGGGCAGGGCACTTTTCCCACAAATCTTGAAAATTATAATGCAACCATACAAATAACAAATTAAAACCTTAAACATAATTAACAATTAAATAGATTTAATACAAACCTAAATAAACAGGTGTCCTTTGATTTTGTGCTTGTTTTACCACCAAGAATGTCTAAATAGTTTTATCATTTCTATAGTAGTAACGCAAACGAGACACAAAGCTTGTAAACACAATGCCAGCATTGAAACTAACAAGTCAAGCCTGCCCTGTCTAATCAGCATGTCTGAAAATTCTGTGACGATTCAAAGCCCTTTTGAAAGTCCTAGTGACAGCAGCTCAGAATCTGATCGCGTGAATAAACAGCATCAGTTAGAGAGCCTGCAAATAGTAATCTGAAGGCAGGTCGGGATGATTTGTCCATTAAATAGGAAACCTAATACTGTACATTACTTGGAATGTAAATTCATTCAAGTAGTCTCGCTGGTGTGTAGCATAGTGCAGAATCAGATTATGTTTTGCAAATTTGGCTAAATCAATCTAATTTAAATGGAATATGAATTTTTTTTAAATGAATCAATAAACAAACTGTTGTTTCGCCTTGATCTTTGCTGGTAAATGTTTAGTTTAGGAAAGGTGAAGTTGATAGATTTTGAATTTTTTTTTTTATAAAGATTTGAATGGAGCGACTTGTCTGAATCAAGACAACAGAACACTTGTACTTTCTCGTGGCGCTTTTAAAAGCACAATTCCACATAAACAGACAGACAAAAACGGTACACAACTGTCTCACCGGTTTTTTTTTTAATCTTTCACCATCAACACTTTTGTTTGACAGTCTGCATTCAAATGGGCCAAGTAATGAGAAAGACAGAGCAAGAGAAAGTTTGGTTAAAAGCATCAGCTCCGGTCTCTTTGTTCCTCCACCTGCATCTGTTGAAGCGTGGCTGGGAGAAGCTGTGCTGTCATGTGAGTGACAGATATTGAGGATAATTGTCTTCTTCCTTTGCCTGCCTGTATTGCTGCACTGTGAGTTGTAAGCGTGCTGCTGAACTAAGCAGACAGAAAAGAGAAAAAAGCAGAGAATGTAGGCGTAGGGGAAAAAGCACTTTTTGTTGGGAAATCTCTCTGCTCTCATTGTCCACACTTTCTTCTGGACAAATAATGCTAATATTTGTATAATATTATATAATGCTGCAATTTTCTTTTTTTATTTCTTTTTCTCTTTTTTATTTCTTTCTCTTACTTTCTATATTTCTTATAAGTATATACAGTGAACCCTCGTTTATCGTGGTAGATAGGTTCCAACCCCTGCCGTGATAGCTGAAAATCTGCGAAGTAGGGACACCATATTTACATATTTATTTAACATGTATTCAGACTTTTTAAACCCTCCTTTTACGTAGTACTGTTAATTTTACGTCTTTTTTCGCTTGTTTTGTTGTAGGATACGCTTTTCAACAAACAATATTGGATGCTGTGGAAGGTGCGAATAGAAGGGATAAAAACGATACCCTGGTTAGAGCACACGAACGCGTGTGTCGTTTATTCAACACTTTCAACAACATCCGGCACACCCGGTTATACGTCACTATGACGTCAGAACTTAACTCCCAACGGGAGAACAAACAGAACTGCCTTTGGCAATGTAACACAGATTACTACCCGGGTGAATTATGTATAGTCACCACAATGCAACTGTTACACCCACATGAGCCATGCGCATCAATGGACCGCTGCATGTGCGCTCATTGCTGTCAGGTGAGGGAGCACATAATGATCACACCCAGCTGCTGCCAATTAGGCTCAAGCCATTTAAGGACAGGCTCTGCAGTGTTAAGGTGTGATTCAATGTTCGTCAAAACCGTGTTTCTTGTTTCCCTGTCTGATGGTTCTGGATAGTCTTCCTGGTCTCGATCTCTGCCCGTGTACTCGGTTCTAGTCTGTGTTGTTTCCCCTCGGGATTTGACCGCTGCCTGCCTGGTGACGATGCCTCTAGACTGTCGTACTTATTAAAATCACCTTTTGTACTGTACATGAGACTCAAACTGTTTTCCAACTCCAATCTGATTTGCGTTTCATGTTCGATTTAATTTTACTTTACTGAATTGTCCTATGATCACATTCTCTTTTCGTGTTTTATTTCTTTTTGTCAGAGGTGTAAAGAGTACCAAGTTCAAGTTCGTTTGTATAGCGCTTTTCTTAGTCCGAGACCAACGCAAAGACGCTACCAGACAACCATACTTAGTAAAAGTACAGATACGTACTGTATAAGTTACTCCAATACGAGTAAAAAGTCACAACTATAAAAAAAAAGACTTGAGTCTAAGTTGCAAAGTATCGAATTTTAAAAGAACTTAAGTATTTTCCTCATATGAATTTTGGCAACAAAAAAAAAACACAAATAAATGTGGAAAAAAAAACTATATTCATGAGGTGTCACGACTCACGCTGTCAGTGACGAGCATGAGTGACGTAGACTCTTGACACAAAGGGTGACGGTGAAACAAGGGGGTTTATTGAAGACCGACACAATCCAGGAACGAGGAGGGAAACAACGAGGAGACGAGGCTCGGAAGGGGACTCAGGACTCCGAAGAGAACTGATGTCACGTGCTGACTGGAACAGTCCCTAGAAGGAAGGTCTCTGGGATAACTACAGGATCACTCGGATACAGGTAGGTCATGGAGGGTCTGGAGGTTCACGCAAGGAAGTTGTGACGACAACAGACAAAGGGAGACACACTGAGGAGAACTAAATAGTACAGATAATCAACATATAACTCAAAACAGGTGTGCACGACAAACGAGAAGACGAGACAAAGGGTGGAGTCCAGACTAGCAGGGCAGGCAGAGTGTAACATGAGGTTTTATTTTCAAATACAGAAACAAAATTCAACACCTCCATGTTTCAAAAATAGTAAAACAAAATAAATAAAGAACAAAAAGCCTCCATTGTTCAGCAGACTACAGATGGCATAATCGCCTCGTTCGCCCAAGAAATTAACCGCAATAAAAAACGATTATGGTTCGTCGTGCACAATCAAAATGTAAAGAGTGATGCCTCTAGTTTCCTGACCCATTTCACTGGGGCTAGCGCTAGGAGTAACGCAGCCTTCAGTGTGAGGAGCTTGAGACTCGCAGTCTCTAGCGGCTCCGAAAAGGGAGGAGAGCAAGGTTTTGTCAAGACCACGCTCAATCCCACACCGTGGTCGGGGGTGGTCCGCCTAGCATCTCTCAAGAGCCTAATTGTCAGGTTGTGCTGGCCAACTGTTTTCCTCTCGATGAGGTCAGGGAGGCGGATATCGCAGTTTTTCTGCTGGAGAAACGAGAGAATCATCCTGACCGAGCAACTTGGTGGGTTTTTGTTTTTCTGGCAGCACCATGTGACGAAAGTCTGCCGGGTAGACGGTGCACAGGCATGAACGATAGGGTCCTGTACCGACTGTGGTAGAACAAGGTGTTCGCGAGCATTCAAACTAGTCAGAGTGACATCCACCCCCCTCTTTATTTATCACCAAGAAGAAGCTCACGATATTACAGAAGACTTCACAGTTATGTCTCTTATGCTTATAGTAACAAGGCTGACAATATAATAATCATTGGCCATGTTAATTAGGCCTTTTATTGTCATTTTTTAGAACAGGGAACAATAGAATACTCTGGTCACACTAATTCTAAACTGCAAAATTCAAGTTAAGTCAGAAACAGCAATATACTAAATATACTAACTATACAGAATCCCGTTTTATTTTATACAAAGTTGAAAACAGGTCACGAGTCACTCATTTGCATGATGTCGTCAGATGGCCCAACTTGCAAGATGAATTTAAAGACTTTCTAAGACAATAGCCCCTTTCACAAATACAGACATTCCCGGCATAATACCGGTATTTTGCCTGCACGCACGCATGTGTGAACAGACAAATGCCGGGAAATTCTTTCCTGGAATATTCCGGCACGGATAGTAGTAACGTTCCCGGTATCTTGCCGGCATTCTGCTGTGTGTGAAAGCGAAACGGAAGATTCCCGAGATAGCGCGCCGAAGTTCAGAGCGCGCTGACGTCACCCACTGCTCTGAGCCAATCAGAACATTCTGGCGTAGGTCACGTGCTCAATTCTTGCACGGTCATTTTGCGCTTTCGCGCTTTCGGTTCGTCTAACCGTTCAAAAGGTTCCGGCGGTTGAGGATGTCACAAAATATTAACTCGTCGCTGTTTACAGAAATCACAGTCGGAACAGTTCTCCAACTGAAACAACAGCGAAATCAAAGCACCAATAATAATCCGGGCGGATGAAGACATTTGTCCCCATATTAAAGGAACAGTCAGTGACGCCGTCTCTTATGAAACAATTACCCACGTTATTCATGTTTACAAAGACGCAGCTGTTTAAAGCGTGTCGCCAGTTGATGATGTCACTGAAAATACTGGGATTTCGAAACCACTGTGTGAAAGGTTTTTTCCGTTAAAATGCAGCAATGACAGCACTTTTGTGAACAATCTTTACCAGTAAAGTAGTATTTTTCTGGTATTTTTCCTGCACTTTACCAGCATTGCTGTGTGAAAGGGGCTAATGCTTACATAGAGGAGCATTGTGAAGAGATGATTGGATCAGCGTTGTGAAGCTTCTAAGTTAAAGATTTACAGACATTCATACTTGCTGTGCTGCCTAAATCTAAGACTTGATTTTACATAAGGAACATGCAAAACCTCAGCTTCTAGACAGTTAGCATTACAATGCATCTTTCATTCATTCAGTCATATGTGGATAGAAAATGATAAAGAAATAAATAATTATAAATGCATTGAACGCTTGATAAACCTAACACAAGCCTATTAAAAACAGCCAGCCAAAATCTCAAATAAAAGTTTACAGTGACACCATAACTGCCATAAAGTAAACAACCTGGCTCCGCACGGTAGTGTGGCAATGCTTACATACAAATCTCTTCGTCACCTTTTCCCCTTAAGTGTTAGTTGAAACAGCAAAATCAAAACGTTTTCACACATCTGATTTAAAGGTCGAAGGGGCTGTCGCTATCTCAACATCGGGATTTTCTTCAGAGTTCACGCTGTTTTCACTGATTTCTGCCATCTCGACTGGCCGGACGTGGAGCCCAGTGTTGCCAACTCGTCAGAAAGGAAAGTCGCCATTGGCTTTTCTGAAAGTCGCTTAAAAGTCACTAGATGGTGTCATTACATAATTTACATATTCATTTGCATGAATATTCTACTATATATTCTGCTACTATATATCCTACTACGCATACGTATTACATACAACATTTGTGAAATATCGCTGATAGAATCATAATATTAATAATAATGAAATATAATATTATTGTGTGTATATAAATTAATTTTATTCTTTAAAATCTAGCCAGCTAGACATTAACTTTGTCAGAGAGAAGCAAACACACAGTGGAAGAGGTAAGTAACTGAGGAAGTTTAAGTACAGGTATCTATATGCTTATTTTAGACAAAGAACATTTTATTATTTTATGCAGTTCATCAGAACGGAACGATTAACATTTACGGTACATCTCGCTTACAAACCAGGGTTAGCAAGCGGTGGATTTGCATTTACACGGGACAGATAACCCGGCACACCTTTATACTGGTTCATAATCACCACATCGCCTCCAGCTGAGAGTGTGGGAATGAGGTCAAGGGGTGGAGCCGGGAACGGTGACATACAGGACCAATCGTGACAGTACTCCCTCCCTAGCGGCTCCTGAGGCTGTTGGTGGTCTTGCGGGGTCTTCCGCGAGATCGAGGGCCTGATTTGTGGGGACGATTAGGGTGGAACTCCTCCAACAGGTTGGGATCTAGGATGTCCTGCTACATAGGTTGTTCCAAGATTGTTCTTCCGTACTGAAACCTTCCCAGTCAATTAGGTACTGCAACACTCCGTTTCTCCTTCTTGAGTTCAAGATGTCCTTGAGGAACGTCACCGTCCCCGGATTATGTAGACAGAAGACAAACAGAATTACGGTGAGGTTTAAACGGGGATATACAATACAGAGGTGGCAGCTGGAGGTGTTGTTGGTACCTCCGACTGGCCCGTTGTAGGTGTTGATGTGCTAGGTCCCATACCCTCTCGCTCGTCCTGAACATGTTCTGGCCACATCGGGAAGTAAAAACGGAAAGTTATATCTTATATCCTATATCTTAGAATGTAACAGTGGTAATTATACAATCATACTAAATGAAATGAAAAATATAAAGAATAAAGTTTGGTGAAGTTTAAACATTTTTAACGAACGTTGAAAAATGTAACAAAATGTACAATTTGCATGACTGTTAAGATCATTCCTGCTCAGAAACCTTGAGAGTGTAGTTTCCATATTCAAAATTTTATCTAGAAAAACACGTGTATAAAAGCTGACGAACGCACGTAGTTAGACGTGCTCGCTTAATGTGAACTCAGGAAACCTAGCATTCTATCTTAATTGTTATAAAATAAATACATTAACATGTATACATATTCATATATGCATAAATGTAATCGCTTAAAGGATATTAACAGAATAATTACCGTCATTGCACAAATGTATGTATTTGTAGCGCGCATGCGCATAGAGCGATGTAGGAAATCCTCATGTGTAGGATAGAATTTTAGAACACCGGCACAGATGTTTCGACCTCGGACCAGAGGAAGAGAGGAGGTTGGCGACCTAGGATGATTTGGAAGAGGGTTAGACCGGTGCTGGCCTGCCATAGCGAGTGTTAGAATATTTTTAATATTTAAAAACTTAAATCTTATTTATAATAACTTAAATCCTATAAATAAATATAATATTAATCTTAAGTAAATCCAGCACAACCAGACGCCGCTTGTCTGTGTGATTGAAGGCCGTTGAATTGTTTTTGATATTCGTGTACGTGGCTATCTAGAAGTTGTTTTGACTTATTTTTCTCTGCGTATGTGCGGTGAAGATTTTTATACAAGATATTCTGATCCTTACGTAAATCTGAACGTCTGCCTCCAGTCTGTATTCTTATCGAAAGCAAGGGCAGACTGAGCTTGGAGCTAAAATCTGTGTCAAAGGTTAAGAAACTTTTAACTAAGTAATCCTGACATTTGTTTGATTATTTATTCTATATTTATTAATACTTTCTTGTTCTAATCATAGTAATTTAATTAACACCAATAACCAGACAATCAAATGAATAAAAAGTGATAATTCTTTTCCTGTCACGAGCGGGACCGCTCGTCACTCGTTTGTCGCCGTTCCGTGTCGGACTCCATGTCCCATGTTCCCCTGTTCCTGTGTTTTCCGGTCATGTGTGTTGTCACGTGGTTCACGTCTCACCTGTTGCTCATTGTTCCTCGTTTCCGTGTGTATTTAAGTCTCACCTATCTCATCGTCCCCTGTCGGTTATTGTCACCACACCTACGTGTTTCCGTGTCTATTCCTGAGTTTTGTTCCGTAGTGCTTGTGAGTTATCAGTAAAGTCCCGTTATATGTACACCACGATCTCCGGCTCCTGTATGCACAGAAGATCGTGACAGAATAACCGACCGCAACCGAAGCTGGAGTAGCATCCACCGAAACCATGGACGATTTTATTGTACAGGTTTTGGAGTTGGAGAGTCACCAAGAGTCTGCGTTTGGTGCACAGATGCGGATAATTACGGGAATTTGCGCCAGACAATGTGGAGTGACCAAGGCAGCGCTGTGGGAACTGTGGCGCTTACTCAAGCCCGCAGAGATTCGGTCTCTGCCTCTCGAGTTAGTCGCCCCCTTGTTCTTGTTTGTTAAGTCCGTGGTTTCCGAGCCCTCGTGTTCCGCGTCCGAGTTTTCTGCGTCCGAGTTTTCCGCGTCCGAGTTTTCCACGTCCGAGTTTTCCACGTCCGAGTTTTCCACGTCCGAGTTTTCCACGTCCGAGTTTTCCAAGTCCGAGCCCTCGTTAGTCGAGCCCTCAGAGCCCTCGCGTTCCGCGTCCGAGTTTTCCGCATCCGAGTTTTCCAAGTCTGAGTTTTCCAAGTCCGAGCTTTCCAAGTCCGAGTTTTCCAAGTCCGAGTTTTCCAAGTTCGAGTTTTCCAAGTCCGAGCCCTCGTTAGTCGAGCCCTCGTTAGTCGAGCCCTCAGAGCCCTCGTGTTCCGCGTCCGGGTTTTCCGCGTCCGAGTGTTCCGTGTCCGGGTTTTCAGCCTCCGAGTCTTCCGCGTCCAAGCTTTTCAGCTCCATGTTCCTCGGGTGTCGCGTCTACGCGGTCAGTTGCCTCCGGTTCCTCGTCGCGCTTCTTGGCGAGTTCGGGTACCGCGTGTTCCTCTCACTGGTCTTAAAGCCATCCAGTTCCGAGTCCCCAGCATCCGAGTCCCCAGCATCCGAGTCCTCAGCATCCAAGTCCCCAGCGTCCGAGTCCCCAGCGTCCGAGTCACCACAAGCCTCCGAGTCACCGCAAGCCTCCGAGTCACCGCAAGCCTCCGAGCCCTCCGAGTCACAAGTCCCCGAGCCCTCCGAGTCACAAGTCTCCGAGCCCTCCGAGTCACAGGTCTCCGAGCCCGCCGAGTCACAGGTCTCCGAGCCCGCCGAGTCACAAGTCTCCGAGTCCGCCGAGTCACAAGTCTCCGAGCCCGCCGAGTCACAAGTCTCCGAGCCCTCCGAGTCGACGGCTTCCGAGACCACACCAGGCGGCCACGCGGCTCCACGCCACCCACCAGACGTCAACGCGGCTCCACGCCATCCACCAGGCGTCGTTGCGGCTCCACGCCGCCCACCAGGCGTCGCTGCGGCTCCACGCCGTACACCAGACGTCTTTGTTTGGAATAGATACCACGTGCTTCTGTCCTCCTACAAATCTCGCATCCTGTTGATAGTCACGCGATATATGATGTCATTTAGGGTATAAAAGATCCGCATTTCCTGACTGTTATTGAGTAATGCATTGAACGGCAAAATAAACACGTGTTAAACCCTAACGCTGTGTCGGCTCATGCATTGCCCCTGGATCCAGCTTCTGAACAACTGCCTTTGACAGAGACCTGCATCCCGGCCATGATGAAACACCTGACTGATTTAAAATTATGACAAAGCCTCCAAGAAAGATAACAATCTTTCAGCGTGTTCTGGGCATACTCAGCCCACGGGAGGAATCAAGACCAATCGTGCTGCCGCCTAGCACAATAGGTCCGTAGATACCGGCTAATCTCCTGAACCTTCTTCGTTGGACTGTGGATGAAATCCTGATGTGAGGCTGACGGTTACCCCCATCCTGGCGAAGAAGGCCCTCCATACTCGGGACACGAACTGCGGACCCCGGTCAGACACGATATCTTCCGGTATAAAACTCCGGGAGATCTTTCCCGAGAGTAGACGCATGGCTTCAACGTGGACTTCCCCTGCCGCTGGGAGAGAATGGCCCCCATCCCCGTGGTCGAAGGGGTGGCAATCCCAGGGAAAAGGGTGGACATAAAAAAGAGAACATCGGATTGGCTGTCGGTGTACACAGTCGAAATTATGGCGATATTATGTGCGGTGAGATGGGTGGAGGAAAATGAATCGGGAAAGGCCCTGATGTAACGGGTATGGAAATGTGCCTTGTATTAGAATTACACTGTGTCTCAGCAATGTGAGTGTGCTGTCCCTTTAAGTTTTGCGCGCCAAAGTTCTCGTGTTTCCTCTTCCGCCCTCACAACTCCAAGAGCGTGTAAGAGAGTGCTTGGTGACGGTGGCAGCACGCGGCGTTATTTTGTTTCTTTATTCATAATTTCAGTAAAGTCACGTGAGGAACAAATTTGGAGTCCGCCTGTTCATTAAAGAGAAAAAAAAAACAATGCAGAATTCAACCGGTCACACTGATATGCACAGACTTGCAGGCTGCATTAGCCAGTTTAAGATCACAACACTCAAAAGCAAGACAGGACATTCTGTGTGAGATGCTTCAAATAATAACAAGGATAGGAAACGGGGGAGTACCAGTTTCATGTGAATAAGGGCGAAAGAGCAGACAGGATAGCAAAGGAATCACTAAAAGAGCACATAGATATAGAGGTAAAAATCAGCACGGTGGAAGTAAAGAGTATAATATAAGGGAAAATGGTTCAAAATTGTACAATAAAAGATACAAAACTAATAACAAGGATTTGAAAGATTAAAGGGAGGAAGGCGTGTGAAGGAAGGGGGGTTTGCCATTCCTACAACCCACACTCCAGAGCAGAGAGGGCGGTAATGCACCAGAAGTTGGATGCCAACCGACGTTAAACAAGAGAAGAAGAAGATGGACAAAGGGTAGATCTTTCCCTTGGGCAGCTTAGCCCCTGGCAGCAACTCGACGGCACAATCCCAGGATTTGTGGGAGGGTGGCCGGGTGGCGAGCCGGGGACTGAACACATCCTGGAACCTCCTGTACTCCGGAGGGATGACAGAGAACAGGGTTCTAAGGACGTTTGTGACCACCTGTAACTGGAGCATTAGTGATGGGCAGTCCAGCTCTTTTCAAAGCATCGGCTCTTCTGGCTCGGCTCTCGTAAAAGAATCGGCTCTTCTGGCTCCCAACCGGCTCCCAAAAAACTCTTATTTTAATATCGCTCTTCTCCATGTATTTGTTGCGTTATTATCACTTGTTACATACAGACGCAGTCTCACACGCTCAATCATGCGTTCCCAAAGCCTTTTTCAAGTTTTCAAATGTTTATATTTAAAAAAAAACATTTTGTGATGTGATTTTTCATGCTATCCTAGAGTTATCTTTACCTCCAAGAATGTTTGAATAGTTTTTATAATTTTTATGGAATTAATGTGCGTCTGAACTGGTGTTTTATCATTTGTTTTTCAAGCCCATACACAAATAAGTCCTACTGGAGTTAGAAATTGTTGGCTTTTCTACTTAACAATATCCAGACATATGTTATTAGTGTAACTATTATTCTATTCTGGTGCACTGCAATACTGAAATGAAAATGACTAAATGAAACTAAATGAAATTTCCCTTTTCCCTATTTTGTCCTTTATTTTTGCAATATTTATTGCAATATGCGTTATCAGACGTTATCAAAGTTCTGTAACCCTGTTTATTTAAGTTCATATAAATTGTATTTAATTTAGCATAAATCTATTTTACGGTTTAATTTGTGATTGGCATTATATTATTTAACTTGAAATATTATTTTAGGATAATTGTGGGGACGAAAGGCCCTGCCCCTTTAAGGTTAACTTAGGGGTAAAAGAGAAGTTGAAAAATAACGAGACTGGTGCGAGTCTCACAGGGAAGCGGACTGTGAATGCTGCACGTTGTGTGGAAATAAATAAGTCCTTCTTCTGAAAGCCCACGCCGAAGAGATGGAAGTAAGAAGGACCAGAACAGTTCTATCATTCTTTGATACCCATCATTTTATCTATGAACTATACCCATCATATAAACTATGCCCATGTGTCATTGCACAAGTAGATATTTACACTCTAACCAAATATATCAGACTATTGTTAAGAGAATGCTACAATTTCTAACTCCAGTAGGACAGATTTATCGGCGGGACCGCTAAAAAGGCGGAACCTGACTTAATTGTTTAATGCGCATGCGCGTAGCGCAAGGTAGGAAAAATGATAGAACAGAGAGGTCATTTAGTGAAACGAATCTCTCGATATGAGTCTAGTCTGTTCTCGGAGATTATTGGATGATTCGTGCGCCCGTCATAAGCATAGTTACAGTCACCAGTTTAAATTTAAATTCAAATTGTAGAGTCATATTCAAATGGATAATGGGAAAATACCGGGTTGCTGGATGGCAGTGTTGGGCAGGTGTCCCATTGGTGACCGGGACCCGCGCAGTACAGACACAGTCGGTTCCGCACCGTACGTTCACGTTCGGCTGGGGTGAGACGACAGAAGTTTACATCCATAGGTTCCTCAGTGGGACGGCTCACTCTCTCCGACGAACATTCAGCTGCCGCCTTGAGATTTGATTATAAATGCAACCAAAGATATTGCGTCGCTCCATAACACCAACGCTTGTTGAATCTTCAGGTTCAAACCGTAGCAAAATGCCGCTATTAACGCTTTTTCACCCCAGCCGCTAGCATTGGCCAGGGCTCGAAATTCAATAATGTACTCACTCAGGGAACATTTTCCTTGACGAATGGCGAAGAGTTCTCTCTCTTGTGTGGCTATCGATGAACTCTCAGGTCCGAACGTTTGCAGAAGCATGGAAAGCATGGCGTCGTTGTGATTCTCCCAGAGAGGAACCGCCCACTGGAGCGCAGGTCCGGTGAGATGAGACACCACAAACGCAACCTTGGCGGCTTCATCGGGAAATTCCGATGGAGGGGACGTGATGTACAGTGGCGCCAGGAGAATGAACTCGTTGCAGTCCCGGGCTTTACCTGAGAAACATTTTTGTTTGGCTGCCAGACTACCCCCACTGTGTGGAGCGGCTGGCGGAAACGGAGGCGCGGAAGCCTGACACACCGCTTTGCCCAGATCATCAAACGGCTCCGCGAAGTTGTTCATGGCTCCAGCGCTGCCAGCCTGCTCCATACTGTCCGGTCTGGCAATCTGTCACACTCACGCTCTCGGTACGCCGAAGGGAGCGTGAGTGACAATGGAACACAAGAGGTGCACAGCGGGTTTAATGACAGATACTGAATACTGACACTGGACGATGAAACGATGGACACACTCGGGAACTCAGAAATAACCACAACCAGGAACACACTCTGGAACTCGGACACACAGGAACCAGAAAACGAGGAAACACAATCCAAACACACGAGCACAGGTCTTGAGAGTCGACACGGTGGTGTAGACATTGCCAGACACGGGACAGATAACCCGGCACACCTTTATACTGGTGGCAATTGGATCGCCTCCAGCTGTGAGTGTGAGAATGAGGCCAAGGGGCGGAGCGGGGAACGGTGACAGAGAGGACCAATTGTGACAACCACGGTATTTTATTGTATTATTATTTTATCATGTGTTGATATGTTGCACTTCATCATGTAATGAAAAAGGTTTGGTGTTTATTTGTATTTTGTCAAGTTTGCTTGTTTATCTGTCAGCCCGTTTGTCCTGGCCGCTAGGTGGCGATCGCTTGCCACCCGCTTCCACCCGATTGAGCGTTTGTAATTTAACATTTTAATGAAACCATTACAGTAATCTAACCGTGACGTCATAAACGCATGTTGGACACTATACACCACCCTGGACTGAGACTCACCCTAGGAGCGTTCAGAACATCACCAGTTCAAAGTTTGTATGTGGAAGTAAATGAACCATCCCTATATAACAGCCGACTGAAATTATCTTTAAACTATGCAGCAAAGCTGAAAGCCGATCAGAGTAATCCAGCATACTCCCCAATCTTTCACCCCGAATACTCTCATTTATTTGAAGCGAGAGCAACATTCATCAGACACTTTGGACTGCGAATACAATCACATTTGGAAGAACTAAACATGAGATTGGATATGCTGACAACAACAAACTACTGCCCTATTCCACCTTGGGATAACACAAAGCAAATTATTATAATGAGTTTCAACATCACTTACCAGTATATACAGATGGATCCAAAGCAGACGGACGAGTATCTGCTGCAGTAGTGATCAACACAGAACATTTTGCAAAAAGAATATCTGGACAATGTTCAGTCTTCACAGCAGTGCACTACTGTTTGCACTAGAACTCATAGAAAGGAGAGTGCAACGCCATTACTTAATCTGTACAGACTCTATATCCAGCCTGCAAACACTGGAATTTTTAAAAATGGAACATTCAGCAATCATTGCTATACTGGTGAAAATTGACGAAATAAAAATGGCTTTAAAAACCTGGCCACACTGGACTTTACGGTAACTAAATGGCAGACAGAGCAGCAAAGAATGCTCATCACATGGAAATTACAGAGTGCCAGATTCCGGTATCGGACATCAAGTCAGAAATATATATATCTAATCTCATCTTCACTCATGACTTGACGCAGTCCATCAACCCTGGACTTTGCTTCCTGCACAGTAGTCACACTGTGTAGGCAGTTATCAACATAGAACTGTCGTTCAAACCAAATTCACAATATCTGACATTTCCTTCAGATTCTCCTTCGCATGACGTTGAATTGTATAAATGTCACAACAAGGACTGCAGGTAGTTCCGAACGGCAGTACCTGTCACTCGTAGATGTCCGGGTTTGAGTCTATGTCCATCTTCCTCCAGAGGAAACGCAAGATTTATTTATCCTGGGGCAACAAACAAATCTGGTGGAACATTCCTTTTAATGTCCCCGCTGACTGCTACCGGATGCTGTCGGAACCTCAGAAAAACTCGAGCAGAGACGGTCCCAGGTTTGAACTGGCCAGTTGTTCATTTAGACATTGTCCGTTGTAACTATAAGAACAGTTGAATACTATCCTGTCTTTGCCGTTATGGTGCACCATGTGGTGTGGAAGCAACCAAGATTCTGGCGTACTCGTTGCTTGGTTAAGCGATATTTTTGCGACGTAACCGTAATTTTTGAATTTTGTTACAATACGAATTAGCTCGCTCTGGGTCTTGTCTAAGGTTCTTCTCAGTTCTACGGAGACTGGCTAATACCGCGTTGCCTGTGCTATGCAGTGTCACTACTGGTGTCTTCCTTAACAGCGGGTAGTTAAATTCTTCAAGGACTAACTCCGGTGTTGTGAATGCATCTGTTATATGGTATTGTCGCTGCACGTCTGAGGACTCCTGCCTGATCGTACCTACGCATAACGACCTGGGCTCAATAGTGTTACGACCTTGGTCATCACCATGGTTTTCATCGCACTTGTGTCTAAAACCGCATGTACTTCCATGTGGCGTCCACCATAGTGAACATTTACTCTCATGACCTGCAACATCACTCTTGACGACCCAGAAGTCCGTACATAGGCTCGTCGGTCCGGTGTTTTCACCATCAAGACCTGATTATCTGAGCTTTCGATCATGTCGTGCAGAATAGTTAGGTGAGGTTTCATACATTTCTGGCATCTAAGATTACATCGCACCCACACGTCTGGCATTTCTTTCCCTAAATTAGCCAATTCGATTTTTCTTCATTGGTAAGTTTCTTGAACTCATTGCAGTCACCCAGGTAATGTCCAATATTATCACAATAAGGGCAAAAGGGTGTCGTCTTTGGTGGTCTCACCCTATCCCTGGCTCTAGGCCCTGAATCCCCTGTAACTAGTACAGATACTTGATCTCTCCTCCGGACGGCAGTGACCGGTATAATAGGTTCATCTGGTTCGTCAATGTCTTGACATTCTTGATTTATCCACCTTGAAAACTGAGGGATGGTATAATTAAATCCAAATCCCATGTCTCTACAATGTCTTGAATCTGGACACGTAGTCTCTTGGTAACTTCCTTACCGACATTGAAATTACAAGATGTTTCACGCCCGTTGTCGCTTTCAGCTGCCCTTAGTCGCCCGATAACCGTTTTGACAAAAGTATTGAATGCTAGAAGTGATTTTGGGTCAATCACTCATACTGATGGAAACGCTTTGATCCTACTAAGCTGCTTCTGAATTGCATTTTTCGTATTGCTATATCGTACTACGAGGGTTTCTATAATGCTTTCGCATCGCGAAATTTTTAAAAAGAAGACAGAGAAGATTCAATGGGCAATGAAGCTGATCACATATTTAGAAGTCAAAACCAAATCTGATGTTGTGATAAACAAATAAATACGAAAAAATAAAATCGCAGTGTTCTGAAGCGAAATGTGATTCCCGAGAGTGCAGCGCCCTGGAGAATGGTCCAAATCCTTCATGAGAACATTGTGATTTTGGGCAAAACAGGAATGAACACATGAGAACAGAGTTGTCGTGGATATAGAATTATCATGCAGGATGCAGCTCATGTCAGACCTCATATTAACTAAAACAATTCAAAGTGTGCGCCAGAGCGAAGAAGTGAACAGTTGCAGTTACAGTTATTGCATTGAAAGTTAGTGAAAACAGAGAGAGACACCGAGGACAAAGGGAGAGAGACAGACGACACAGGAGACAAACAACCCAGCTGGCATCACGGCATCAAGTTGACGTCAAAATTGAATCAATGCATCAAAGTAAATTATTTGATGTCATTTTGACATCCAGTTGACAGACATGGAATTGACATTGATATTTATACAACACATTTACATTGAAATCTATACCCCAGTTTGGCGTAAATGTTTACATGTCATTTTGTCGTCAAGTGGTACATCATTTTTACATCATCTTTACATTGGAATTTATATACCGGTATTGCCACACATACACACAGAAAAAAGATACTCATAATAGCGCATAAGGTGACTTTAGTTGTTCGTTGATTGTAAAGGTTCAAAATTCCTGCTGACAGAAAGAGATTTGTATTTTTCACAACTTCGTACCAATTTGCTTTAATATAAAATCAGTAATTCCAAATATATTTAGATAAATAATTGATTTTAAATATATTATTTTGTTTCCGATGTAATTATACAAAAGATTTTTTTTTCTTTTTTAAATTATCTAGTAACAATATTTTGACGTTGTCAAAATGTTATTGCTCAAAGCAAGTGGATCATGGACTATCTGACAAACAGGCCACAGTTTGTGAGAGCCAAGGACTGTGTGTCTGACACTCTGAGCTGCAGTGTGGGGGCTCCACAGGGGACTGTACTGGCTCCTTTCCTCTTCACTCTCTACACCTCAGACTTCAGACACGACACGGACGGCTGTGTTCTGCAGAAGTTCTCTGATGACTCAGCAATTGTTGGGTTGATCACAGGAGATGACGATGCTGAGTACAGAGGACTCACTCAGGACTTTGTGGACTGGTGTCGGCGGAACCACCTCCTGATCAACGCAGGGAAAACTAAGGAGATGGTGGTGGATTTTCGCCGGCGACAGTCTACTGTCATTCCACCGATGCACATCCAGGTAATGGACATTGAGAGAGTGGACTCTTATAAATACCTGGGTGTGCATCTGAACAACAAACTGGACTGGACTCACAACACTGACGCACTGTACAGGAAGGGTCAGAGCAGACTCTATCTCCTGAGGAGACTGTGAGAGGGTCACTCCTGAAGATCTTCTATGACTCTGTGGTGGCATCAGCAATCCTGTACGGTGTGGTCTGCTGGAGCAGCAGCATCTCAGGCAAAGACAGGAAGAGACTGGACAGGATCATCAAAAAGTCCAGCTCTGTCCTGGGATGCACTCTGGACACAGTGCAGGAGGTGGGTGAGAGAAGAGTCCTGGATAAACTATCATCCATCCTGGACCTGGACTCTCACCCACTGGTGGACTCACTGTCTGCTCTGGAGAGCAGCTTCAGTGGCAGACTGATTCACCCCCGCTGTGTGAAGGAGAGATATCACAGATTTTTCCTACCTGCTGCGATTAGACTCTACAATTTGAATTTAAATTTAAACTGGTGACTGTAACTATGCTTATGACGGGCAGCGCTACTTGTTCATTTTTCTGTGTTTGATTGTTTATTATGATGTGTGCAGTGCGTTATGGTGATGTTTGTTTATTTATTTGTTTGGATTTGTTGTTGCTGTTGTGACGTGAAATTTCCCCGCTGTGGGACTAATAAAGGATTTTTCAATTCAACCACTGCTGCTATGTAAATGTAGCAGACTATGCGGTATCCACATGTCCCAGCGGGCAAAAGATGTCACACCGGCATCAAAATGACATCAATGTTTGACATCAAAATTCTATCAAAAATTGGTGGTATTTGAAAATCAAATCGATGTCAAACAAATAACATCATTTTGACATCACTATATAACCTCATTTTGACGTTTACGGAACATCATTTGGTGTCATTCATGCATGTCATTTTAAACCTTTACCCAACAAAATCATATATAAATGAGATATATATATATATATATATATGACCATGTAAGCCTGTTTGAGTGACGTCAAACGAGCGACTAGAGTCTCTTTGGTGTGACATCATTTGTGTTGTAAACAATTTCCGTCAAGTTACCTCTTGAAATGGCAAACGGAAATATGAAGAAGAACACAGGAAGTTTTTGCCAGAGTGAGAGAGTTTAAATGTTTTTGTTAAATGTAATGGCAAGCTAATCTGCCTTGTATGTCATGCAGCATTAGCAAATTTCAAAGCTTCAAATCTTCAGCGTCACTTCAGCTCACTCCACACAAACATCGAACAGGAATTTCCAAAAGGGACTGAACTTCCCAAGAACAAGTTGGTCGCTTTGAAAAGCCAGGCAGAAAAGCAAGTGCAGTTTTTCCAAAAATTTACGAAACACACCGTAACACTCGCATCATATAAGCTGGCTTGGAACATAGCACGGGCTAAAAAACCATACAACGAAGGGGGACTTTATTAAAAAATGCCTCACTGATGCCTTCGAAATCTTGGCTCCTGGAGACGACAAACTAAAACTGTATCAGACGTTCAATTGCCTTCAAGCGTGTGAGTACTTTAGTGTGGCATTGGATGAGAGTTGTGACATACAAGACAAGCCTCAGTTGGTAATATTTGCACGATCTGTGTCAAAGAAATGTATGATTAAAGAAGAACTCCTTCATATTGTGCCATTAAAAGACAGAACCCGTGACATAGATGAGAAAGAAGTAATTGTGGTAAACTAACAGAAACCCCGCCCGCATACTTGTTGATAACCGCAACCTAATTTAAAGTTCCCTAGAGACACCTGGGTGTTCTTGATTGCCACCGCCGTGTCCGTCACGGTGTGCATGCGGCGAGCAGCGGGAACGCTTCTCACTCAGTGGCTGGCTGTTTGACCGATAGTGGCTTCCCAAGTGCAGTGCGATGTCGAGTTCACACGTGTGTGCTTTGCGCCTGGGACTCCGGTTTGTTCTCTCACTGCGATGGAGCGACGCGAGGGCCATATTTGGGCAGATCTCGCGGGTGCGTGGTTTGCTGATGCAGCTTCCTGACGCGCTCATTACCGGCCATTGTAGGAAGCTGTCTGGAAACAGCAGCGAGTGTGAGCGACCGTGCAAGCGTGCAAAGTTGCTAACCCAGTCGGGGTAGGTACACAATTTGGTCCCTATATTTGTGTATTGTTTTAATGTAACTAACCGCTGAGTGCAGGTGAGCGTGCACTGACGGTGGTGATCAGACAGCGTCGCTGTTTCTCTGCCATCCCTAACTACAGAGCTGTTTCTCTGCCATCCCTGCCTGTAGAACTGTGTCGTCTCGATCTGTGAGGAGCGAGCAGGAGAACCACAATACTGCCTCTGTGTGTGCGGTGTGTGTGAGTGCGGGTGTGGGTGTGTGCGTTGTGAGCGACTCTGGTCCAACTACGAGCAGTCTAGTGGTGGTGGTGATTGTGTTGCACTGAATGATTTGCCACTGAACATTGTCACCGGTGGGTGTGCGCGTGTTTTTGCTGTGAAGACAGCTGTCTGCTCGGCCAGTTGCCCCAGCGCAAGCAGTGTGCATTGAGTGCAGTCTGTATGTCTTTTTAATAAGAGTCCTGGGACTTTAATTTTATACATTTGTGAAATTAATAAACATTTTCTAATTTTCGCTACCCACGGCTTCTGTGTGACGAACACGACCTCCCTTGCTACATAATGCGTTTGCAGAAGCAAATCTGCCCATACCGAAACTAACTGCAAAAGCCACGGATGGAGCGCCAGCCATGATCAGATTCGTGAACGGGCTTGTGGGGCTGTGCAAAGCTAATCAAACATTTCCTGACTTTTGGAATTTCCACAGCATCGTGTATAAATCATTGAATTTAGACAACGTCATGAAGCCTGTGATTGTCAACTACATCCGCACACATGCGCTTAACCACAGGCAATTCAGGAATCTCATCGCTGAGCAGGACCAAGGGCTTCCGGGTGACCAGCCGCTGCACTGTGAGGTGGCTGTCAAAAAGCAAGGTACTCTCTCGCTTCTTTGAGCTTTTGGATGCTGTGAAACGGTTCATGGAAGAGAAGGCCAAGGACTATCCCGAGCTCTCAGACCTCGAGTGTATTATGGATCTGGCATTTTCAGTCGACATGCTGTGTCACTTGGACAGACTGAACCTGACACTGCAGGGTAAGTTAAAAATGCTGCCTGACCTGAGGCCTGTACTATGAAGCGGGTTGAACAAAGTCGGGATTCGAAGATTAGTTTCGAGTTGGCAAAACCACACCTACGCAATCGGGCTTTATTGGTCCCATGAAGCGGCATAACAACTGTCTCTGTCGACTCAGGCTTTGATCATTAGGCTAAGATTAGGTCACGCGCGCGTGCACATAAAAGAGTGACGTCTGCACTGAACAACCAATCGCGTTTGAAATGGAGAGAAGGCGGTCTGTATATTTCTCTGCTGAGGAGCAGGAAATAATAATTCAAAAGTACGACTCCATTTGTGCATTTACTCCAGCGAAGAAGCATAACTTTGCCCCGATTGGAGCGCCTTTGTCCGCCTTTGTCCCGCAAAGAAGCACTTATAACGGTGGATTGACCGGCGCCGCGGCTTATTAAAATTCATATCTTAATGCCCGTGCGAGCTAGAAATTTGACAGGCGTGAGTAAAAACCCATTCGGATCGAAGTTCGTTTTCGCGACGATTTTCATCCACGGGATTGCACGGAATCGGTCCTGATCGGCCCGCGGCGCGCAGCCGCTTTGCTTAAATAGCTTTCCAAATTGCCGATACTTTTTTATCCCATTAGCGTGTGGTGAAATACACAAAGCATGCTAAAGAACAGTCCAAACAACAAGAGGTATATTAACATATTTTTGTGTTACCAGTTTTTTGGTTTTTGGTTGTGTAAGTGTAACCAGATGAAAATTATATAAATAATGTGCATATAATTATAATATTATTATAAATGTATATGTAATTTATATAATATTTAAATAGTGTTTTATTGGTTTTGTTATTAATCTTTTGTTACTTTCATTCGTTATCATTATTTAAAATTATCTATGTTGCCGCTGTATTTATTTTAAAGTGTATATTTTGGATTGGACATCTTGACGGCAAAGTCACGTGATCCGCGCGTGCGTGCGTGCGTCCGTCCGGTTTTCGGCAGGTCGCAAACGTCGCGGCATATTCAGAGCGAGTGACGGTGTAGGTACAGAAAGTGCTCGGCCTGCAAAAACCGCTCGGGGTCCTGCGACTGGTGATGACGTCACACAGTTTGATTGGCCGTAAGTTGGAATGACGTCGAACGGATTTTGCGCTGACAAATCACGCTCGAAATTCCAGAGTATTAAAAAAGTCTTTAGTCATGGTAACCTTTACGTGGAAATTTCCAAGTAACCTTTACGTGGAAATTTCCCACTATCTTTCAAAGGGGACGTATTATAGAGATTTCTTTTGCACTGTTTTTTTTAAATGATTACCAGGGAATAGAACTATTGCATTACGTTTTTTTTTTTTTATATGTCAAATAACTTGGCTGCTCTCCTTTTTAACTATGTTAAATGAACGAAATTATAAAGCATTGTAGCATATCAATGCATTGTAAAATGATTGTAAAGCATTGTGCATTAATATACACTTATTATATAAATATTGTGTTTAATTTTTGTAAATATTGTGAATAATAAAGCACAATAGAACTTTTAATATTTATTGCACAGACCACAAATGGCCAACAAAAAAGTGTAAATATAAATTACATTTATCAAGCGACAATTTAATTTAATTCAGTACATATAACTTGCTGTAGGGCGCAATTGTCCAAATTTTTTTTTGTTCATAGGTTCTGAATCCAGCTAAGAAAGAGTTGTTTTTTGCTGGATTCGCTCAATCCAGACGGCTTTGGCGACAGTTTGTTCCCACACACTCTTTAGGTTTGTCAGCCCTGTTCTGTGGCTTGTTGAGTTTGGGATTTTTTTTTTAAATTCACAGTATTCCATCATGCAGGTACAGAACATATTGAACCAATCTGGCAAATGACAAGATTTTAATTTCTAAACTGCTTCATCTATCAGGTCTGCTTTGAAATAGTATGAATTGCAATATTTGGTTAGCCCAAAGCCTTGTTCAAAGTGTGTGTGTGTGTGTGTGTGTTGTGTGTTGTGTTTTTTTTTTAAGTTTACCTTGCTGGTTTTTAAAGTTTAGCATCGTTCCAAGGCATTTTTTTTTATTTAGTCACGTTTTAAGGCTATTAATTTTTTTATTTTTTTTAGTTGTGTTCAGTTGCTATTCATTCACACCAGCAACCACTATGAGGTGAATCATTTGTATTTCTTATAATTTATAGTTCGTAGTAAAATTATTTTTGTTGGAAGGATGGCGTAATTATTAACTCTGATTTTATATAAATTCACACATAAAGACTTTAATCTCTGGTGAATTTGAAACAAAGTGCCACACTCACAATATGTGTATATACATATTCAACCCATATACGGACAGAAGTCAATCTTTTCAATTAAACCGTTTAAAAAGAATGCATGATTATAACTTTAATTTTTAGGTTTAAACTGTAAAAAGTACAACATGCCTATTAAGGCACCACTTGCTCCGCTAACTTCCGGCGTCTCAGACTGTCGTTCTGCGGTTCTGCAGTTGGTGGTTATTGGCAAAAACATCGCGATTTACAAGGTTTGTCCAAGTGGTTTCACCGTAGTGTGACGTCATCGCCCGTCGAAGGACCCCGAGCGGTTTTTGCAGGCCGAGCACTTTCTGTACCTACAACGGAGTGAGAGAGAAGCACGTGCACGGGTGTGAAGAATAACAAGGGAGACGTGTGTCTTACTAACAACTTAGTACCAAGTTATTAAGTTGGGTGCTTTAGAAAGAGGAATTCCTGGTGAAACGGTGAAGTAAGAACAAAGATCAACTTGGTAAGCAAACTTTTAGCTAGCGCGGCTAATCGCTTAAGTAATGCATGTATGTAAATGTATGTATCATGATGCTCAAAGTCTATTTTCATTATGAAAACAAAGAATGTTGATCCAAGAACAGCATGTTAAGAACAGAGAGTTGGATGTAAAATTATATGGCCATATTGTGACTAAATGTATGCTCTGTAAACAATAAGGGATTTGTTGTATACAGGCTGGGTTTTTTGGAAGAATTGGAAAATTTGGATTTTCTCCTTGACGAAGGAGATGGCGAGCCACCCAAAGGACTGAGCTGAGGAGAAATTTGCATTCCCTCAATTTTATTGGAACAGTGGTAGGACATAAAACCCCACCTCAACCGCAACCAATTGATGGTTTTATTTTTCCGTTATTTTCTACTGTTATCGGACCGTTTCGGTTGTTTTCGTTTATTTTGGAACGGACATGGATATTGAATATATACGATATACGGTTTCAAATTTGATTGCACTACGGTTGTGAATTGTATATGTATATTGTGTTATTATTAAGTCACTATTTACGTTGTTAATACATATGTTCGTATCATCTCATGGCTCCATCTATTTATTGTGTCTGTCATGTTCCTCAACCTCTCTCACGAGCCTAAGATCTGATCCTACCCAAATTGGTCTTGTTGTACTTAACAGACACACACGGGTTACAAAAGCAATACATACTATTTGCGGTACAGTAAGTGCGTGACTTCTACGTGTAACATTTGTTATGTGTGGCTCGATAAGTTCGCAAAGATATGCGATTCCGTTAGCGGAAAATCTATATCTTTCATATAGATATGCATCAGGGAAAGCCAAGGGATTTTGCCTGTCCCTAAACACTCTTTCTCTGCAAAGTGCTCGTCTAACAATTTGTGCGCCAATATCCACAGGATTTGCAAGAAAAGGACAAGCCATTGTAACAGACACTGAAACTTTCTTGCGTCACCACCTGTCGCTTTACTCGCACCTAATTGGTCAGTTATCAGTCTGCGATCTCAAATCCAGAACATAGCCTGCCCCGGAGCAGGTTAGCTGTGTAGCGTCAGTTACTATGGCGATGAACACCGATCACAGCTGAGCTACTTTCATAGCACCCAAAACCTAGGATTGGCACAAACTAACCCTAAACTTACCTGGCTAGCCAACTAATCCAGCTTCATAGTACAGGCCTCTGGTGCAAAGTGTGTTTGCGTTTGTCAACAAACTAAAGTTGTTCGAGGCGCGTATTCAAAACACATTTTCATACTCTGCTAAAAGCCAGTGAGCAAGTCACCAGCGCCGCCCTGAAAAAGAAAAGAGACAGATATGCAACACTGGTTGCAAACCTGCACGAAAGCTTTGTGACCTGGTTCTGTGATCTACAACTGAAAATACCACACATCCCTGCGAGTCTGTGTTTTCTACCCTGAAACGTGAAATCAAAGCATTGATCTGTTCTGACTGACACTCATTTGAAAGAATTGCTTGGAGTGGGAACAACAGAATACAAGCCAGATTTGAAGAGGATTGTTCAAGATAAGGAAGGCCAGAAGTCTCACTAAGCAGCATAGTAATAGAAAGATGTTATTGAAAATTATTCCATTATTGTTTGTGGACTTGCTTGAACTGAGAGTTCAAGCAATTCGCAGTTCACAGTTGCTTGAACTGTGTGTGAGACAGTGCACACAATGTTAACTATTGTCATTTAGACAATTAACATGATTACACTTTACACTAAGACACATTTTTTGAATGCTGCTCTCCTTTTATCAAAACTCTAAACACAAACCTCAATTTTCAAGCTACATTCACAAAACATTATACTCTTTCTTGCATAACCAATTTTTCATCTCAAAACAGTTCAATCTGAGCCCATAAGGAAGGAAAAGGAAAGGAAAGTAAAGTGAGGTGATGGCCACTAGGAACCATACTGAATTTCCGTGAAAACGCACATACACACAGTGAAGTGAGCACACACAAACCCGGAGCAGTGGGCAGCCTTAGCCGTGGCGCCTGGGGGGCATGTGGGGTTCAGTGTCTTGCCCTTAGTTGCAGAACCAGCTGTAGGAGGATTCGAACCTGCAACCTCTCGGACACAAGTCCATGTCCCCTACCACTGTACCACAACTCCCCAAAAGCTTATTGTTCACTGTAAGAGGGGTAGACAATAAGGGCCAGTAATTTTTGAAGTTCACTGGCCCGACTATCAAAACCACTGGCCCAGGTTGACGCGTTGTGTATTGATCCCAATAATCACAAAAGAAATAAATAACCGTTTGCTTGAACAACATGAAAATCATTTGTTTACATTGCCTAGGCACATTTTTTGTAACTATTGGCTATTTTTGCAAAACTCACACACAAATAACAAAATCTTTCACCCAATTATAAGTAAGTAAATTTTATTTATATAGCACTTTTCTCAGACAGAATCACAAAGTGCTTTACAAGGTATAAGAGACAAAAGACAGTAAAATCATAAAATCAACAAGATAAAACCCAGACAGTATAAAACTAAAGAAGAAATAAAAGATCAGAAATAAAACAGTCAGAGCCTAAAAACGCTGTCAACTAAAAGCCTGCTTAAATAGATGTGTTTTCAGCTGTTTTTTAAAACCATCAACCGAATGCATTGTCCGTAATGAGAGAGGCAAGGCGTTCCACAGTCTGGGAGCTACGGCCTGAAAAGACACGTCTCCCCGGGTCTTCAGCCGAGTTTTGGGGATTTTCAGGAGGGACTGACCGCAGGAACGGAGAGCACGGTTAGAGGAGTAGGGGGTTAAAAGATCAGTAATATATTGAGGAGACTGACCGTGTAGTGCTCTAAAAGTTATCACTAAGATCTTAAAATCAATCCTATACTGGACTGGAAGCCAGTGGAGATAAAATAGGACTGGAGTGATATGGGCAGTTCTGGGAGTGCCTGTTAAAAGCCTTGCAGCAGCATTCTGGACAGTCTGGAGACGGTGTAAGGTTGACTTGTTACAACAGGTAAAAACAGAGTTACAATAGTCGATGCGAGACGAAATAAAAGCATGAATAACCATTTCGAGATCCGCCTTTGACAACATTTTCCTTACTTTAGAAATGTTTCTCAGGTGGTAAAAGCTGTTTTTGACTAACTGTCTCGCATGATGATCTAGCGACATTGATTGGTCAAATATGACACCAAGGTTTCTGAGTTTTGAGTGAACAGAAGAGTCCAGTTGACCAAGGTGTTGCCGGATTGAGGTAATCTTTTTGTCCGGGGCAATTATCAGAGTTTCAGTCTTACTTGAGTTTATATGGAGGTAGTTGTTATTTAGCCAGTTCTTGATGGATGACAAGCATTCTGATAACATTGTTAAGAAATGAAGCTCTGAGTCATTAAATGAACAATAAATTTGAATGTCGTCTGCATAGAAGTGATAAGAGACATTTGGGAAGGAGCGAATGATCTGACCAAGCGGAAAAATGTACAATAAAAACAAAATTGGACCCAACACTGAACCCTGTGGGACTCCACATGACAGACCAGCCACTTCAGACATGATGTTATTAACCGAGACACTGAACGTGCGATTGCTAAGGTAAGAGAAGAACCACTGGAGGACGCAGCCAGAAACGCCTAATTCCGACTGAAGTCGAGTTATTAAAATCCCATGATCTACAGTGTCAAATGCAGATGTCAAATCCAATAAAACTAGAACAGTATAACGTCCTGAGTCCGCGGCCATCATCATGTCACTAGAGACCTTAAGCAGAGCGGTTTCAGTAGAATGCATCTTGCGGAAACCTGACTGAAATTTATCAAACAGTTCATTTTGTTCCATAAAAGAAGTCAGTTGTCCTGCTACCACTTTTTCTAAAATTTTAGAAATAAAAGGAAGCTTTGATATAGGTCTGTAATTTTTTGGGTCAGAAATGTCAAGATTTGGTTTTTTAAGAATAGGATTTATGATTGCGTGTTTAAAATATCTGGGGACTGAACCAGTCTCGAGAGAGAGGTTTATCAGATCCACAACACAGGGACCAATCAGATCAAATAAATGTAAAAGCACAGATGTAGGTAAAACGTCAACAGGGCTAGCAGATGAATTGACTTTACTTACTATGGTATTCACATCCTGCAGAGTAACAGGAGTGAAGGACGACCAAGAGGTGGCAGGTGGAGATTTATCATTTAAATTGACTGTGCTGGGCTTGATACTATCTCTGATACCTTGTACTTTTTTAATAAAAAAGTTACAGATTGTATTGCAGTCATTATCATTATTTACTAATATTTGAGGAGCTGTTGGTGAAACAATACTTTGAATTGTGTCAAACAAAACTTTAGAGTTTGTCCTATTTACTAAGACCAAATGGGAGAAGTAAGCAGATCTTGCCTGCTTTATTTTTTCATTTAGCTCCATAATCAAGCTTTTGAGATATAGTCTGTGTACTTCCAGCTTAGTAGCTTTCCAGAGACGCTCGGCTTTACGACACTCTCTCTTAAAGCTACCAATAGCTTCACTCATCCATGGACAGGGTTTTTTAGGAAGAATGGAATACTGTTTAACCGGTGCTACAGAGTTCAGGATGTCCAGACAGTGACTGTTTAGATTGTTTGTGAATGTCTCAATGTCTCTGCAGTTGGACAGGAAACTAGGGTCAAATGAGACAGAAAAATCATCGAGTGCAGCTTGATTTAAAAAACGCTTTTGAGTCAACACTCTGTGAGCAGACGGTGCCATGTTGTAGGACAGATTAAAAAAGATGCAGCAGTGATCACTCATTTGGAAGTCTTCAACCCTTAATGTATCTATATTTAGGCCAAGAGTAAAGACTAGGTCTAAGGTATGGCCTTTTTTATGGGTAGGACCAGAAACGTGCTGTTTGAAATTAAAAGATTCCATGAGAGCTACAAACTCAGCAGCCATGCAACAGGATGAATTGTCAACATGAAGGTTAAAGTCACCAAGAACTAATACATTCTCAAACTTAATAGTCGATGACAAGAACTCAGAAAACTCCTCAAGAAACAAGCGTGCGGGGCCAGGAGGTCGATATATTAAAATGCAATAAAATGAGTCAGTGCTTCCAACCTTGATTATTTGGTGCTCAAAAGAGTTTGCAGTGCCCGTGTTCATCAGCCTGCAGCCCAGACGGCTCCGGTAAACGAGGGCAAGCCCGCCACCTCGCCGAGAGATCCGCGGCGTCCCAAATACGGAGCAGTCCGGAGGGCAGAGCTCATTCAAATGACAGAAATCCTGTTCCCGCTGCCAGGTCTCCGTTAAAAAGAGAAAGTCCAAGTTCTCATTGACGAATAAATCGTTCAAGATGAACGATTTGTTTGCTATGGAGCGGGCGTTTAGTAGCGCAATCCTGGCGGGTGACGTAGGCAGATCAGCTGGATTTCGCGATGTTGTACGGACAGCGTCTACGTTACCCAAATTCTGGGTGATGATAAAACGTAGAGCCCGCTCACGTGGTACCGGAATCCGTGCACGCCGAGTTGAAAAACTCTGGCACCATCCAGAACCGTTCATGTTCGGCCGTGGAGAGAGATCCACGGCCTCTCCGCTTCCGCAGATTCCGGGCTCGCCGCTTCCGCAACTCCACCTGTGCACCAGCCCTGCATCCCCGCTTTCTCCTCCTCCTGCGTGGCCCAGCTGGTAGCAGGCACCCCAGTGACGACTCGGGGTACTCAAAGACTGGAGGAAAAAACTCAGTGTACCTGGTCCAGGTGACACAAAAACTTTCCATATGCTCCTTAATGCGGAACAATGAATCCCGGTCGTAGGTAAAAACAGCCGACACACCGGCCTTGGTAGGCAGGGCTAAAAAGGTGCTAAAAGTAATAAAAACTATGCGAGAGAGCATAAAGCGAGCAGTGGCACAGCCGATCACAGGCGCCATCTTGTCAATGTGTATGCTATAAAAACAATTATAAAAACATTGTAATTCTCTTGCAAAAGCGATCACAGCTAGATTAACTCTTCACACATTCGTAAAAATGGTGTTTTCGTGTCAATCAGAACACACAAGCCATCATCTACTAAGCACACAATGCAACGACTGCACACTGATGGTATAAATACAAAACACATCCGGCTTTTGCTTTCTGTCTTTGTCAATTTTAGGTCATAATATTGTCATAGTGTCATGTAAACATACAAGGATCCAAACTCCAAGTATTGGTGTTTATTCACACTCATCAAAACCAAGAGAAAGTCTGAACACAACATAGTAATTTCACAAAAAAAAGGGGAAAAAACACAATCAGCCTACATCATGTCATCTTTCTGGGTCCGGCCACAAAATTTCCTCCACATTGAATGCTATATCCTTCAATCTAAGTCACCAGGAAAATATCTCCTTGAATGCCGTATCCAGGCCTGACATGATGCTGGTCAATATCTCCACATGCCTTCAACATTGCCTGTGAAAGAACTTTCTGTTGATGAGGATGACAGTCGTACACTTTCTAGCACCAGAGAGAGATGAACTCCTGGATGGGATTGGAGGAGTGGAGAGTACTGAGGGAGGTTGAGTGTGATGGAGGATGGGTGTCTGTACACCAGTTGTGGACCAAAGCAGCTCTATAGAAGCTTACAGTACATTGTCCCGCATGATGACATGTCAGATCTGCTCTGGTCTGTGAATAATGAGTATGTCATATAAGGTGTCAGTGTTGTCTGGGCCTATGGTTGCATGATGGTGAACAACACCACTTTGGCGTATAGCTGCACGAATTGTTATGTTACCACCACGTTGTCCTGGGACATTGATGATGGCACAGTGTCCAATAATGTTCCTGCCACGTCTCCCGGTTTTACTCAGGTTGTAATCGGCCTCATCTACAAAAAGTAGATTTCGAAATGTCCTAATGATGCTTGCCACACTGTAGCGCATCAAATTGGGCTGAACGTGTTGGCCAGCTTCAGTGAGGGTCATCCTGTGGTTGATGACATGGTCCACTATAGTAGCGCTGATGTCATCAGATATTCTATTTCTTACTCTTCTTACCCGTCCTCTTTCCCCTCCTCTGCCTCTTTTTGCTCCTCTTGTCCTCTTCCTTTATCTTCCTCTCACTTCTTCAACTCCACGTCCTCTTGCTCCAACTTCTTCACCTCCACGTCCTCTCCCTCGGCCTCCTCTGATTCTCATTCTTCTCACTCTTACTGCTCCTCTATTCTACTCCACACAGACAGCTTACCTGTGGCTTATGTATATAGTGCTTAGGCTGATTGCAAAGTGAACTAATAATCTAAAACAGTTTTAACATGTGAAAGTGTGCCAGAAAGTTGACCAAATTGTGATAATGATAGCAATACATGTGTATAATTTAGCTAGGAGTGTGTTGGAAATTTGGTAATTGAGTGTAAGCAGTGAATTGTGTTTAAAGTTCTGCAAAAAGAGTGTTGTGCCGTGAATGTGTGTTACAAAATTGCAAACTGAGTGTAAAGCAGTGTTTGTGCTTTTAGATTTGCTAACTCGGTGAGTGGTTTTGCTTCAAGCAATAATAGTTTTAGAAATTGTGCTACAAGAGTCACAGTTTGGGTTTAAGCAATCAGAAAAAACTGTAATGTAGGTTTAGTGCAAAGTGCAGAAAAACTAAACAAAAACCAAGTAAAATAATAATGACTGTGTAAAATAAAACACATACAAAGAGAAACTATTGCATTTCTGTATTGCACAAGAACTGCACATCTCTTTTTAGACACATTCCTGAACTTCAGCTTAAACTTTTTTCAAGTTCCTCTCAAAGGCACGGTATTTGAATACATTACAGATGCACACACATGTAGTTCCGGCAGTTGCAACGTGTGCATGTCATTGCAAAGGACACGGGATGTGATAGAGCAGTCTGTCACACGCATGTATTACTTGTATAAAGGAGTGGTGGCGTTCTATTAGAAGTGGCATTTTGCGTTCATTATAGAAGTGGTTTTATATATAAAATATGCAAGTATAATATATTTTTATTAGTGCTGTCAAACTATTTGTTTTAACATGAACAAGTATAGAATCTTGTAATATTGAATATTGAAGTGTAAAATGTAAACAACACAAAAATAACATTTAATCACTGTAATATACCCTTTTGACTAAAGAAAACAATGGGTAAGCCAGTCATATTAATAAAAAAAAAATTTTTTCGAGGAAAAGAGACAATGGATCTGTATTTGTATTTTTGTATTATTGTATTTGTGTGGCAAAAGTATGGCACTGATAATTAGTCTAGCTGAAAAGGCTGATCACACATTTTTATGGTCTGTGCGCAGCGCATGCGCACGCAGTCGTCTGAGAGACTGCGAATAATTGAATTGCACTCTATTCTTTCTAGAAGTGCGCAGTGATTTCAGCTTTGCAAAAAAAAAACGTTGAAGTGAAACTCAAAAACCGAAAATACCAGGAAACCAGAAGTGCCGGAAAAAACAAAAGTGCAATTAATGGCGTTACTAAAATTTGACGCGATTAAACATACTTTATTTATCACATGCCCTAATATATATACCGTATTTACTTGCTTATAAGTCGATCCGCTTATAAGTCGACCTCCCCCCACTTCAGCTGTGAGATTGTGGTATTCTGTTTAGACCCCCTTATAAGACGGGGGAAAGAAATTAGAGAAAAGTAAATTGATAGAAATGAGTAGAAACCCAATTTTTGGTTTCATATAAAGTCAATTAGGTTATTTGGGGCTCATAGGGAAATAATGATAGAACACCTGTTCAGATGCTCTTTAATCCTTCCTATTGTTTATGTTGGTATTAATCTATTTAAGCTATTGTTAATTTATGTTTAAGTTTAATTTGTCATTGGTATGGTTGCATTACCATTTTAAAGAATTGTGGGAAAAGTGCCCTGCTCCTTTAAGAGAAATCAAACAGATCTGAGTTTTCCCGAGAATCGGACGGCTAATGCTAACTCGCGTTTTGGGAATAAATACAACGTTCGAAATCCACCATGTGACTCGTTTATTTGTGAAGCCCCGCCCACGCCAAAGAGAGACTAGAGTCAGAAGAGAGCGCGCGCGTGTGTGTTTGTGTGTGCCTGTGAGTGCGCAGAGCAGCGGCGAGCTTGCACAGCTTGTGCCGTCTTCTGAAAGATGTATCTAGTTTGTGTCAGAAATGTTCATTTAATTACCACGCTTTTTGTGAGAAAGGGTGAAATATCTGTGCACTGTTCTGAGTAAAATATTTTCTATTTCGGTAGACCGCGCGTATAAGTCGAGCCCCACACTTTCAGCCCGAAATTTTAAGGAAAAATCCTCGACTTATAGTAAATACGGTATATATGTATATATTAGGGTTGGGCCGGTATCAGCGGTATCGGCGTTACCGCGGCTAATTTTTTACCGCACGATAAAACCCCCGCACTCCCGGTAATCTACCCTCAATGCAGACACTGTTCAGCCAAGTCATAGCTGAATCCTCCAGCAAGCTTGGCCCTTTTCCTGCCTGTTACTTCAGAAGAGTGCGCTCAGATGATTGACCAGAGCCAATGACCATCACCTGCCGAGGCCAATCAGCACGCCGAGCAAACACTGCAGTCAGACGGAGGTGGCGTCGGAGAAAGGACCGTCCACTCTTTGCTCCACGGAAAATGCAACTTTAAGGTGCTTTTAGACGAAACCATCGACAAGCGAAAGGTAATTTGCACTCTGTGCGATTCGGAGTTCGCTTACTGCCGGAGCTCTACCAGTCTGAAATACCACCTGAGGGCCAAGCACCAGACTGCGCCAGCGGACGAGGAGAGGCAAAGCACTAGTGTTTGCTGCCGCCGTCAGAGAACAATCCCCGAGTGCGCTCAAGCGAGGCCGGTCAGTGCAGCTCTTTCTGCCCAGCTAACGGAGCTTTTGGCCCGGTGGATATCCACCAGCTGCCGGCCCATAAGCGTGGTGGAAGACGGCTGCCTCCAGCGTCTTGTCCAGGTGGCCACGGGCGACCCCACTTACAAGCTACCGTCCAGGCGGACCATCATGAGGAGAATTCACCACCAGCATGCGGCCGAGAGAGTCACCAAAGCCGCGACGCTTGCGGGGCACGTTGGGTAGCGCTTTCCGGCGACCACTGGACCTCCATAAGCAACGACAACTACCTCGGCGTGACTGCCCACCTGATCGACTCCGGCTGGGAACTTCATTCTTTCACATTAGGTGAGTCAGGTTCAGTGTTGTTTCATTTTATTTTTATTATTTTTTTATTTTTTTATTTTATTTTATTTTATTTTTTTTTTTTTTTTTTTTTTTTTTTTCAAACTGACATTTCACGATTGTCTGTTCATTAGGCGTGATGAAGACCGAGGAGCGTCACTTTGCCGAAGCGTGGCCAAACAGTTCATGGACGTGGCCAAAGACTGGGGATCGTTGAAAATCAGCACCATTGGCACGGACAGCGCTCCGAGTATGGTGCCGCGGGGAGGCTACTGCCCTTCGAGCACATCCCCTGCGTTGCGCACGTCGTGCAGAGGGCTGTGTCATCGCCCTCCGGGAAGGTGGATTCGAGGCTGCACTGACTAGAGTCCGTAAAGTTGTGGACATTTCAGGCACAGTCCGGCCAACTCGGATGAGCTGAACCTCCAGCAAGCTCGCTCGGGCAGGACCAGGAGTCCCTCGTGCAAGACGTTGCAACGCGGTGGAACTCGACGCTAGAGATGATAAGGCGAACAGGGAAGCGCTCCATGCAACACTTCTCAACAGAAGCACTGCCTGACCCTCCCGAAGAGCGCCGACTACGAGAGACTGTCCAGGCTGGAAGCAGTGTTGGAGCCTTGCAGGTATGCTCCGCGTAAAAGCACGCGGACCAGCGGGTCGTTAACCAAGGCTCTGCTTCTGTCTGCCTCTAGGTACGTCACTGAGCTCCTCGGTGGAGAAAAGTACGTCTCCTGCTCTGTGGCACTACCCACCTGTGCCACCTTCAGCGCACCATGGAAATCTCGACGACGATCCCGCGCTACATCGGTCGGTTCAAAGCTGCCTTCCTCAAGGACCTGACCGAGCGGGTTAGAACTTGAACCTGAGTGGCTCAAGGTTCTTAGAAACGGACCAGTGCATCCATTGAAGATGTGTACTTTTCTCACTTTTCCTCACTTCTCGTTTATTCACCCAAGGTTGCGACGGCTTTGGATCCACGTTTCAAAGACCTAAGATGCCTGAGCCGGGCAGAGAGGAAGCCAGTGTGGGCGAGGCTAAGAGAGCTAGTGAAGGAGAAAGAACCAGCTCTGCCAACACCCGTGGAGAAGTCCCCGAGTCCAGGCACAAATTAGCCCTGCTGCTCACACGGTCAGACTCGGACTCGGAGTCAGAAGACATCCCGGAGGACAATACTCTGGAGCGATACCGTCTAGAGCCTGCTGCTGATCGGATCAGTGTCCTCTGAAATGGTGGCTTTCAAACGCGGCCGCATTTCGTCGCGTGGCCGAAGTCGCCCGCAAGTACCTCGGAACTCCTGCCACAAACGTCCCGTGCGAGAGACTTTTTTCTCTGGCGGGCCATATTGTTCAGAGAAGGAGAGCCAATTTGTCACCGGAAAACGTAAACAGATTGGTCTGCCTTAGTGACTGGTGGAAGGACACGGAGTGACTGTTTGACAATAATAAAAAAAAAAATAAATCCGTTTGCAAAAAATACGAGATTTTGTTCGTCATTTATTCCAATAAAAAAAAAATGAAAACAAATAAATATTAAGTATAGATTAATGCAGATAAATTCTTAGAGAATAGTGAGATTAATCTAGATCAAGACTTTTGATCTTTGCCCATCCCTAGATATATATATATATATATATATTATATATATATATATATATATATATATATATATTAGGGTTGGGCCGGTATCAGCGTTACCGCGGCTAATTTTTTATATCGCACGAAAAAAAAATCCCCCGGTAATCTACACTCAATGCAGGCACTGTTCATCTAAGTCATAGCTGAATCCTCCAGCAAGCCTGGCCCCAGGCTACCTGTTACGTCAGAGGACGCCTCTCCGGGGAAAGTCCCGACCTCATCGCCATCACCTGCCAAGGCCAATCAGCATGCCGAGCTACACTGCAGTCGGATGGAAGTGGCGTCGAAGAAATGACGCTCCGCTCTTTGCTCCACGGGAAATTCAACTTTAAGATGCTTCCAGACGGAGCCATCCACAAGCGAAAGGTCATTTGCACTTTGTGAGTCAGGATGGAGGTGGCGTCGAAAAAGTCCTCTTTGCTCCACGGAAATTTCAACTTTAAGCTGCTTCCAGACAGAATCATCGACAAGCGAAAGGTAATTTGCACTCTGCAATTCGGAGTTCGCTTACAGCCGGAGCTCTACCAGTCTGAAATGCCACCTGAAGGCCAAGCACCGGTCGGCGCCAGCGGACAAGGAGAGGCAAAGCACTAGTGCGGAGAGCGGTTGGCGGCGGCGTCAGAGAACAATCCCCGAGTGCACTCCAGCGAGGCCGTTAACCAAGGCTCTGCTTCTGTCTGCCTCTGCTACATCACTGAGCTCCTCGGTGGAGAAAAATACGTCTCCTGCTCTGTGGAACGTGCCACCTTCAGCGCACCATGGAGATCTCGGACAATGATCCCACCTAAGCCCTTCAAAGCTGCCTTCGTCAAGGACCTGACCGAGCGGATGGAGAACTTGAACCTGGAATGGCTCAAGGTTCTTAGAAACTGACCAGTGCATCTATTGAAGATGTGTACTTTTATCACTTTTCCTCACTTCTCGTTTATTCACCCAAGGTTGCGACGGCTTTGGATCCACGTTTTAAAGACCTAAGATGCCTGAGCCGAGCAGAGAGGAAGCCAGTGTGTATATATATATATATATATATATATATATATATATATATATACAGTAATCCCTCGTTTATCGCGGTAGATACGCTCCAAGCCCGACCACAATAGTTGAAAATCCGCAAAGTAGAGGCACAACATTTATGTATTTATTTACCACTTATTCAGACTTTTAAAACACTTTTTTCACGTAGTATTCTTCATTAAAGTAATGTGTTAACAAACATCTCCCTGCCGCACGTGTCGTCCCCGCGGAGATATTAATTTTCAAAGGTGTGAACAAGAGGATCGGGCGGGAGTGCGCGCAGATACGGGCTGCGAGGGGGGACGTTTGACATAGCAATTCGCAAGTCTGGCGGCGGTCCGTCTCGAGCCACTGTGAGCATCCTCCGGAGATAAGGTCGGGGAAAATGAATTCGCGAATATACCTATGTAATAAAACAGCGAAACAGTGAATCCGCGATAGTCTAGCAGGGCCACCGGTTCGTTTGACACAGGAGGCAGGGAGACGTGGGTTTGAAAATACAAAAGATGTTTATTTTAATACAAATAATAAAATGGCAACACACATACACGCGCACTCGCAAAAACACGCCTCGGACAGCGATCCTTGTCGACCGATTGGTAAGGGTGAGGATGGATAGGAGTCCAGAGTTGGCTGCCACGATTTTTTTATTTTCTTATTTATTTGATTTTTTTATTTTTTTATTTTTATTTTTATTTGATTTTTTTATTTTTTTATTTTATTTATTTTGCCACGGTCATTAGTGATTTTTATGAGTGCCGCTGATCAATAAAAATGCGTCAGTCGCCGGCACCGAGAGACCCGCTTTGAAGCCGCTTACCCGACCAAATATGGCCCTCGCGTCGCTCCATCGCCGTGTAAGAACCAACCGGCGTCCCAGGCACAAACCACAATTGTGGGAAATCAAAACAGCGCCGCACTTGCACTGCCGCAGTCTCTCACACAGCGAACCGCTGCATGAATCAGCCGCGCCGCCCGTCGCATCCAAGCCGGGACGGACCCGGTGGTGGCAATCAACACAACCCAGGTGTCTCTACAGCGCCTTTAATAAAATACCGGTCTCGGTCATTGGCCGGCCGCCAAATCTGCGGGCGGAGTTTCTGTCAGCTTTACTACATATATATATATATATATAACAAATTCTATAGAATAATATCTGCCTGCATCGAGAACAGGCTACTGTTGTAGACAGGACTTTAATTGCTTGCGACGCGTTCACGCCAGGCATTTATTGGAGACGGGCGTTTCAAAGAGACAGGCCACTAATAGAAGATATATGGTACATACAATATACTAGACACATAAGATATAGGCTAATATTAACACTCAAAGTAAACACTTTGGTATTATTTCAATCCTTACAATATTTCAATATGTAAATCCCTGATTTAGAAATACTCTCTCGTACGTAGTCTACGGTCAGAGAACGAACGTCAGCTAGTCGTCCCTCTGCAACACGGCTTGAAATCACACAAAAACCTCTGGTTCCGCGGCTGTCTGGTGGAACAATTTACCTATTCCTGTGAGAAAGTCTGCAACCTTCTCAATGTTTAAAAAAGCACTAAAAACCGTGCTCTTCCACCAGCACCTTAACACTGATTAAAAACTTTGTCTTGTGTTCACTGACTGTCATGCTGTTCTGTCTAGTAAGTTTCCTTATATAGTCTGTGTAGACATCTACTGTAGCTTATTGTAAAGAAATTGCTTCACTTGCTCCTCTTTTTGTAAGTCGCTTTGGATAAAAGCGTCTGCCAAATGACTGTAAAGTAAAGTAAATCCCTAAGTGTGGTAAATCAGATAAAACTAAAACAAAAACACATTTTACTAGTTACATGATAGTGAAAGCTGTTATTTCAGAAACACCCTTGGCTCTGAGTTCACAAGAGATGATGTGGTCCTCGTCCAGTCGTCTAGGTTCGACATGGCTCATGTGCAGTAATCTTACACTGAAGATGATTAGGATTTGAAAGTGACTTTAACCTCTTCTGTCTCCAGGTTTCCTCTCAAATGGACCATATAGAGTTTCAGAAGATTAAAAGCACTTTTCTGCTCATCTGGCTTTGTAGAAAAAGAGACGATTTAGACCATTTAATCCTGTTTCAAAGGCTAAATGTGAGGCTAAGGCAGGCCAGCGAATTGATTATAGCCAAATGGTTTCTGTACAATGCCTGTTTGCATTGCAAGCGAAGATGGTGGACCGGAGGAATTCTGTCAACTTTCTTGTCGGCTGTTTGATCCGGAGGGATTCCTGTTGCAGGCTGCTTCTCATGTCTCCTGCTTTTGAAACAATACTCCTGTGTCTGATCGCATTGATCTCCTCTCGCTGACTTCTGACCCCTCAAGATGCTGCGGTGAGGAAAGAATGAGGAAAAGAATGTGTCAGGGGACATCTGCGCTCTTAGTATTTCCCTCTCTTACTTCGTTTTCTTTCAATGATTTAATTGCGGCAAATGAAAATGGTTTGCATGTGTTTGCAGTTATACCTCACATTATAATCACGAGACAGATTCATAAAGCGCACACACACTCGAGGGCCTGTACACATTCAAGACAACTTTTCATCAAACCATATTGTTTCTCCTTGTGTATATGTATAAGCAGTGGAAGTTCACAAAACAGAAGTTTATGTTTTAAATAAGCATTATCTAAGATGATGGCTGGGAGCGTTTCGCTTTTCAAGTGAGTTTTTTTTCCTTTCTTGTTTCCAACAAACTTCAGTGTAGTGAGAGCGATCGGGAGTGGGGCTGCCTGTGGTCAGCGTGCGGGTCGGAGAATGAGTTGGAAGCGGGTGATTTCTCGCAGCTTACGCTCGGGCAGGACTGCAGGTGTGTAAACGAGTCTGGAGGTGTCGGTGGAGAATTTGGAGGTGGAGGTGTTTGCGAAATTCCAAGATTTCCTTCTTTATTATTTATGCTCCAAACAATGGAACAGAACGGTGATGTTTTTTAAAACACTAAATGTTGCGCTGGGAGGACAGTGTGATAATTTTAGCCCGAAAGATTTTAACTGCACACTACCCACTAAACACTGGACGTAGACATGACGTGCAGATTAAGTTGATATCGCGTCCGTCGGTCCTTGACCTGATCTCCACGTCGCATCAACATGTAATATTTGGCCCTCGAAAGACGACTTAATTTTAATGTCGGTACGACGAGGAATTTATGACGTCACTGGTACGTCTTGTACGGCAACGTCTTGAAATATATTTATAAAATATACAGTAGTAATTTTTTAAAAACATATATGGTTTTATGTCAATTTACATCATGAAAAAACTTCATGTTAGGTGATTTCGACATGGTTTAGGTTATTTTTAAATAATTTTCACTTAAGTAAAAAATATATATTTTTAAACTCTTTTGATTTGTGTTTGAACCAATGCGACATTACACGACCGTTGAAAAGTATTTGGACATCTAAAATGGTGCAGAAACACGTGTGTATTTAAGAAATAAAACATTTAGTTCTTTTATTATAAAAAAAATTATAAAATATTTAAAATGAGACTTGTGTTTTTTGCCTTTTTCTAGCTGACTAATATATAGAAATGGTATTGATTTATGAAGAAAACGTTTTAGGATTTACTGTTGAGCTCGCTCCGTCTAGTTTAGCTTTTTATCTAACAACGTGCCAATAGTCCACCCAGGCCGCCAGGTGGCGCTAAGTAAACCATTTCTCGGTTTGGCAGCACACTATGCCATGAAGAGAATCTCAACGGTTTTTTGCAATTGGCGCGCGGCAGGTCTCGTTGTTTGAAACACGCCACAAAACCTAAAGCTGAACTGTGTTCTACTCGATTTAATCCATCATATTAACATTTAATTTGAAGTTTGGTTAATTCTATGTGGTGAAAAGTGTTAAATTGTGAAAAATGGAAAAAAAAAGTGTTAAATTTGAAATTACTGTTGTCATTTTAATATTTTTTTAATTCAATAAGTTCTTTAAGAGTTAGCATTGCAAACATGAACGATCACATAATCCTTCTTCCAATCGTTCCTCCAGGTCCTGGAGACTTTCTTATTGTTTTTATTTTCCTCTGGTGAAAGGCCCATCCACAGTGAGTTTGTCAGCAGACGCAGATTTACACTCCGTACACTGCGATGTATTGAATCGCCTTAAATTGCTAAAAGTGTGTTATTAGCCTGTTCGTAATGCGAACCAAAGTTGTTTAAAATTGTCTTTTGGTAATAAACTAGGTTTTGTGGCTCAGGGGCTACAGATGGAAGATGTCGCTCTGGACTGGTGAGTTTGCTTTATTCAGACTTTGTTTCTTCACTAACTCTCACTATCTTCTCAGACGCAGGAGCCGCTGCTGTACTAATGCTGAAGTGTGATTTCTATCAGGTGAGAGTATGTACACGCTTTTTTCTCTTACACTATTGTGTAAAATAAAAACACTGAAGCAGACGTTAACACGTTTTCTCAAATGTTCATTGGACACGATGGAGGATGGAGCTACTCCTCTGTATTAGACCTGTCTCCTGGTAGGTTTTCATATTCTGCAAGTAATGAATGGATCAGCATAGTATTTAGGTTCCTGTGGGGAGTTTAGTAACTATTGTACATTCTTTTCAACAGGTTGAAAGGATTGGAGGAAAGACCACAAGTCCGTTCACAATCCTTGATTGGTAGGTTTCTGTGTACATTACTGTCGCTGTGTGTGTGCTGGTCTGCGCTATGATGTTTTTTTGTTTTCTTGTCTACTCTTCTGTTTTCCAGAGCTCTGCAAGTCCTGCTTTAACAGTATTACGGATTTAATATTAATATTAGTCTCAAACAACTCTGAGCTTTTCACAGAGTTTAATTACAATGTGTATATCTACTGACTTATTAAAAAATATATATATTTTAGTTTAGGCTCTTCAATGATGACATGATGGCGCATTTCAATATCAATAGGAGTATAAAGGCGGGAGCAGTAAAAGGTAAATCCCAAATGTGTCATTTCTACAAAGAAAACCTCTTGCAAACTAAAAAGACTTGGACGGGGACATTTTCACATAGGACTTTAAAAATTCAACAATATTTAAGAATAGGGTAAATTTATTTAGTTCAATAACTTGTCTTCCGTGGCAATAGTAACTTAAAATAATGGACTTAAAAAAAGAAATATGGACTAGGTGTATGACTGTATATTGTCTGAGATTTTTAATTCTTTCTTTTTGTACCTGTGCAGGTCCAGTCATGAAGTTCCAGGCTGTACTGAGGACTTCATCAGGCCAACGGCTGCACAAACACTTGCAACGTGTACCAGAGGATTCACGACACCAACTCATTTTATTAATATCTATTGCTTATAGATTAGATTTTTCTTTTTTTACTGTATATCACTGAAATTGTTTTTTCTCAAAAATTCTGGAGAAGATCGTTGGGTCCCAACTTCAGGATCACCTCACTAACAAACCATTTCAATCTGGTTTTCGCCCTAGCCACAGCACCAAACCGGCACTCATAAAAATCACTAATGACCTCCTTGTGGCAGCCAACTCTGGACTCCTATCCATCCTCATCCTCCTCGATTTGAGTGCCGCCTTTGACACCATCTCACACACAACTCTCCTCCATCGCCTCTCCGCCCCTGCACTGGTTCCATTCATATCTCACCAACCACTCTCAATCTACCTCAAATCGTTCTGCTCCCAGTCTTCCCTGGTCACAACCGGAGTTCCCCAGGGCTCTGTCTTAGGGCCCTTACTCTTCATCATTTACATTCTCCCCCTTGGCAATATTTTTCGGAAACACCACCTCCTTTTCCACTGTTTTGCTGACGACACTCAGCTCTACCTGTCATGCAGGCCAAATTCTCCACTCCATCTCACCGCCCTCACCGACTGTCTATCTGAAATACAGCTCTGGTTCAGTACCAACTTCCTTAAATTAAACGCCCATAAAACTGAAATATTGGTGGGTACTAAGTCTATTCTCTCCAAGACTCCCAACTTCTATCGACAGCTCCTCTGTTTCCCCCTCCCCCCAGGTAAAAAGTATCACTCGCTCTGCCTACTTTCATCTCCGGAACATAAATCGCCTCTGTCCGTCTCTCACCCCCTCTCAACCTCCATTCTGGTCCACGGTCTTGTCACCTCCCGCCTGGACTACTGCAACTCCCTGCTCTTCAACCTCCACAAGAAATCTCTCCACAAGCTCCAACTTGTCCAAAACTCTGCTGCTTGTATCATCACCAAAACCCCATCCCACAATCACATCGCCCCGGTGCTGCAGCTCCACTGGCTTCCCACCCAGTACAGGATAATCTTCAAGATCCTTATTATCACCTTCAAGGCCATTCACAACCTCGCTCCACCTTACCTGTCCGACCTCATCCATATTGCCACCACGGCTCGCACCCTGGAATCCTCTTCCTCCATTCATCTAAACGTTCCTCCAGCCCGTCTGACCACCGTGGGAAGTTGAGCCTTCAGCCGCTCTGCTCCTGCACTCTGGAACACTCTACTCTACAATCTGTTTGAAGAGAGAGCCAGAGAGACACTTGTACGGGCTAACTTCTCAGCTTTGAACAGAATGGATGCTCCAACACGTTTCTTTTTTAATCAAGAAAAATGAACTGTTAATACACACCATCAGCTGCCTGAAGCTTTAGGATGGAAGAAAAGTTACGGATCAACGGGGGATTATTTCCCATGCACTGTGTTTTTATGAGGAACTTTACAGGCGAGACGGAGACAGCGGACCAGCTACTCAAAGACCTTCCCAAGCTATCAAAAACAGAAAAACTCTCACTCGAAGGACAGCTGACTTTTAATGAACTAACAGCAGTAGTCCAATTTCTAAGCTGAACAAACTTGATGTTGGCTTCATATCATTGGACCAAGAAAAAGCCTTTGATCGGGTGGACCATGACTTTCTATTTAAATGCTTAAAAGCGTTTGGTTTTGGCCCAATAATTACACTGTACGTGAAGCTACTAATTGACTGATACATTTAGCTGTACCATTTTGATATACCAAAACGACGGCATTTCACTTAACGATACACTGTTAAGTGGACCTGACATGAACAATGCTCTGCTTGGAGTCCTGATGCACTTCTGAGGGGAACCTTTTACAGTGTCAGTCGACGTGCAGCAGATATTTATTGTTTTAATGTGTGTGAATAACACAGGGACTTTCTGAGGTTGTTATGGTTTGACAACAATGACCTGCAGAAACCAATAACAGAGTTCAGAATGACAGTGCATGTATTTGGCAATAGTCCATCCCCAGCAATAGCTATATACCGTCTACGTTGTGCTGCCTTTGAAGCTACTTACCCGTCCTCCAATGCATTGGAATTTGTGAGTCATAATTTCTATGTTGATGATGGATTTGCGTCTTTTCCCACTAAAGAAATTGCAATTAACGTCCTACAGACATCTCAAGCAATGCTGGCTGAATCAAACATTCGTTTGCGGGTGCGGCGATGTCATGCGCGCTTTCCCATCAGCTGACAGAGCTAAAGAGTTAAAAGACTTAGATTTCAAATCTGAACCATTACCAATGCAAAGGAGTCTAGGCCTCAATTGGAATCTTGAAACAGACAGCTTTACATTCAAAATTTCACAGGAAGAAAACCCCGAAACTACAAATGGTATCATCACAGTTAACAGTCTGTTCGACTCACTCGGGTTCGTAGCTCCTGTTACACTAGGAGGAAAACACCTAATGAGAACAGTTTGATTGGGATTCCGAGTTGCCAGCCGTAAAACAAAAGCAATGTGTAGTAAAGCTGACAGAAACTCCGCCCGCAGTTTTGGCGGCCAGCCAATGACAGAGACCGGTATTTCATTAAAGGCGCTCTAGAGACACCTGGGTGGTGATTGCCACCACCTGGTCCGTCATGGCGTGCAAGCTGTGAACGCCGTGACTGCGTGCTCACGCAGTGTTTCGCTGTGTGGGGAGCGGTGGCTTCGAAAGTGCGGCGCTGTTTTGATCTCCCACAATTGTGGTTTGTGCCTGGGACGCCGGTTGGTTCTTACACGGCGGTGGAGCGACGCGAGGGCCATATTTGGTCGGGTAAGCGGCTTCAAAGCGGGCCACTCGGTGCCTGCGCATTTTTATTGATTAGATCTCGCGGGTGCGTGGCTCTACGTCAGGACGCGTGGAGTCTACAGAGTGCGATCGCGTGGCGCCGCTAATCCGGTTGGGGTATGTACGTGGTTTTATAACTAGTTTGTTTTCTTGTTTTACAGTTTTTTCTGATTGCTTAGGCACATTTTTTGCAAATATTGGCTATTTTTGCAAAACTCAACACACAAATAACAAAATCTTTCACCCAATTATAAAAACATTGTAATTCTCTTGCAAAAGCGATCACAGCTAGATTAACTCTTCACACATTCGTAAAAATGGTGTTTTCGTATCAATCAGTACACACAAGCCATCATCTACTAAGCACACAACGCAACAACTGCACACTGATGGTAAAAATACAAAACACATCCGGCTTTTGCTTTCTGTCTTCATGTCACTTTTAGGTCATAATTTTGTCATAGTGTCATGTAAACATACAAGGATCCAAACTTCAAGCATTAGTGTTTATTCACACTCATAAAAACCAAGAGAAAGTCTGAACACAACATAGTAATTTCACAAAAAAAGGGAAAAAAACACAATCAGCCTACATCATGTCATCTTTCTGGGTCCGGCCACAAAATTTCCTCCACATTGCATACAATATTCTTCAATCAAAGTCACCAGGAAAATATCTCCTTGAATGCCGTATCCAGGCCTGACATGATACCTGGTCAATATCTCCACATGCCTTCAACATTGCCTGTACAAGGGCAACTTGTTGATGAGGATGACAGTCGTACACTTTCTAGCAGCAGGGAGAGAAGAACTCCTGGATAGGATTGGAGGAGTGGAGAGTACGGAGGGAGGTTGAGTGTGATGGAGGATGGGTGTCTGTAAACCAGTTGTGGACCAAAGCAGCTCTATAGAAGCTTACATTGTCCCACATGATGACATGTGGGGTATGTTCTGCTCTCTGAACAGTGACTATGTCATGTAAGGGTCTATGATTGCTTGATGGTGAACAACACCATTTTGGCGTATAGCTGCACACATTGTTATGTTACCACCCCGTTGTCCTGGGACATTGATGATGGCACAGTGTCCAATAATGTTCCTGCCACGTCTCCTGGTTTTACTCAGGTTGTAATCGGCCTCATCTACAAAAAGTAGCTCATTTGGAAATGTCCTAGTGATGTTTGCCACAGTGTAGCGACTCAAATTGGGCTGAATCCATTGGCCAGCTTCCCTGAGGGTCACCCCATGGTTGATGACATGGTCCACTATAGTAGCGCTGATGTCATAATATTCTATTTCTTACTCTTCTTACCCGTCCTCTTTCACCCTCCTCTACCTCTTCTTGGTTCTCCTTGTCCTCTTCCTCTATCTTCCTCTAACCCTCCCACTTCTTCAACTAAACGTCCTCTTGCTCCAACTTCTTCACCTCCGCGTCCTCTCCCTCTGCCTCCTCTGATTCTCACTCTTCTCACTCTTACTGCTCCTCTATTCTACTCCACACAGACAGCTTACCTGTGGCTTATGTGTAGTGCTTAGGCTGATTGCAAAGTGAACTAATAAACTAAAACAGTTTTCACATGTGAAAGTGTGCCAGAAAGTTGACCAAATAGTGTTAATGATAGCAATACATGTGTATAATTTTGCTAGGAGTGTGTTGGAAATTTGGTAATTGAGTGTAAGCAGTGAATTGTGTTTAAAGTTTTGCAAAAGTGTTGTGCAAAAAAAGTGTGTGTTACAAAATTGCAAACTGAGTGTAAAGCAGTTTTTGTGCTTTTAGTTTTGCAAACTCTGTGAGTGGTTTTGCTATAATCATTAATAGTTTTAGAAATAGTGCTACAAGAATCACAGTTTGGGTTTAAGCAATCAGAAAAAACTGTAATGTCATTGATGGCTGTGTGCAGGAGGGCGCGCGCTTGGACGGTGGTGGCCAGACGGGGCGCTGTTTTGCTTCCACCCCTTTTTGTGACTGATCCTGTTTCGCTGTCACCCCTGATCCTGTTTGGTTGCCACCTCCAAACTGGGGGATCCTGTTTCCTGCCACTCCAAATTGGTGAATCCTGGGTTTCATTGTTACCTTCAATGTGATTGACCCTCTTACACCATCCTCTCTAACTTGTTCTGTTCCTGAGACTACCGGGAAACGTGCTTGTGTGTGTGCGCATGTGCATGTGTGTGATCGGACGTGCGTCGGTCGTGAAACGTGCTTGTGTGTGTGCGCGCGTGCTTGTGTGTGACTCGAGGTGCGTCGGTCCGAAACGTGCTTGTGTGCGAGACGCGAAGTGCGGCGGTTCGGGGATTGCGCTGGACGTGTGTGTGTGTGTGTGAGTGCGTGTATTTGTATACTCGCCGAAGGCAGCGAAGCCAAGCGACGGATCGGGAGTGTTGGTGGTGGTCGTGGGTGCACTAATCTTAGTGTGTATCAATTGCTGTTGTCAAGTCGCTGTGGGTGTGTGGTGGAGTGTGTGTGCCGTGCCGTGTACGAGGTGCCGAAACGACCAATCGGTCGACAAGGAACGCTGTCCGAGGGGTGTATTGCGAGTGCGTGTGCGTGCGTGTGTGTTCAAGTTGTATGTCTGTGAAGATCAGTCTGTGTTGTCATTTTTATTAATTTTGTGTATAAAATAAACATCCTTTGTATTTTCAAACCCACGTCTTCCCGCCTCCTGTGTCCAAACGAACCGGCGGCACTGCTACAAATGGAAAGTATGAAGAGACTCCATTAGAAAACTTGTACAGCTACAAGTAGTGAGACCCTACAGTCCAATCTCTCTTTCTACACAAGCAAAATTCAACAAACTTTGTGTGTTTTGCAGATGCATCGCTATTGCCGCCGTAGCGTACTTAAGGACTGTGTCTGTTTCAAACGACTGTCATGTTGGATTCGTCATGGGAAAATCCCGGTTAGCCCCACGTCCTGCACACTATTCCCCGTCTTGAACTGTGTGCTGCGGTTTTGGCAGTGGAAATGGCAGATTTCATTAAAGATGAACTGGACATTGACATTGATTCAGTGATATTCTTTACAGACAGCAAAGTTGTGTGAGGCTGTATACACAACAATGTTTCTAACCGGATTGCAGCCGCGCAGTGGGTAGCGGCGCAGTGGGTAGCGCTGTCGCCTCACAGCGAGAAGGTTCTGGCTGTGACTCGTGGTGTGAGTTCGAGTCCGGTCGGGGCCTTTCTGTGTGGAGTTTGCATGTTCTCCCCGTGCTTGCGTGTGTTTCCTCCGGATGCTCCGGTTTCCCCCACAGTGAGAAAAACACGTTTCAGGTTAATCTGGCCGTGTGGGTGTGTGAACGTGTGTGTGTCCGAGTGAAGTGGACGCTGGCGCAGATTGGATGCCGCTATTTCACCGGGCAATTGGTATGTGTGTGAATGTTGTGTGTCGTGTAAGGCGACCTTGAGTGTCATGAAAGGCGCAAAAAAATTAAAAATCGAATGAATTATTATTATTATTACATCAACACAGAGAACAACCCAGCTGATCACGGAACACGTCCAATCACAGCTACAGCTCTTAAAGACACCAACTGGTTCTCTGGACCATCACTGATTCTTAAACCCCAGCCAGATCTCACTACTCAGGCAAATTTTGAGTACAAACAAAGTACAAACATTACAAGAAACTCACTTGGATCAAACAGGTTTGAAAGATTTTTCACATGGAAGTCAATAATGCGAGCCATTATCACCCTAATCAAATTTCAGACAAAGATGACAAGAACACACAAGCAATGACAGTGATTATTAAAACCATATAGCAAGACGCTTTCGCAAAAGAGTTTAAGTGTCTCACAATAGACCAACAGCTGCCAAGACAAAGACAAAGGAGGTTGACTCCACTTTTGGACAAAGATGGACTGTAAGACCCATGGTTGTAAAATTACATAATTTCTTTCAAAAAATCTTAAAAATGGCCAACATTGTTTTTCTTCACACCAACCCACATTAACATATTCACTGGGTTTTATCATGTGCCTCATAATTGCTAGTAGCTCGAAAAATGTTCATAGATCCAGTTTTTCCAGCCCTGAACTCACTCTACCTGAACATTTTCCATCGAGCTGATCTCCTTGTTTTAACAACTGGATTTATCAACACTCATTTAAGTAAAATCCTTTAAATATTTTTTTTGGGATGTCTTAAACACAACACAATTGAATTATTTTAGAAAACAATATTCAAACGTGATTTATAGCTTTTTAAGTATTTGAAGTAAATATACAACATTGGGCAGAAGGGGTAGCGTTTTGTGTTGCTTATTGACTGGTGTGAATAGTCAGGAAAGAGCTCACGAGTGTGACCAATTTCTTTTTAGTATGTAAGTTGAGATGTAACTGGCCACTCAGACAGTACTGTTCTAAACCTGTAAGTTCCTTGGGAGTTAATGTGTCTGTTTTGTTTTGAAAAATCTATATTGTTGTGGTGATTTGAAGAGACTTCTATACAGCATTTGCATTGAAGGATTGACTGGCACATTGCACTTTGATCTCTACCCTTTACATCCAGTATTACCATGCCTGTTCTCTCATTTTATCAACTGCAACGTAACACTTAAATGTATTATTTACTATGTAAACAAACAATTAAAACACTTTTTTGATTTCAGAATGCGACCATAATCAAAAATAATCTTTTCAAACTGGAGAGAGCGGTTTTGAAATGGAGTGGAATAGCACTGATGCAAGCTACTCAAGGTGGAATTCCAGAAGTTCCAGATGAAGTGGAGGCTCAAGTCATGAGGACTTCAAGACACCAATGAATACAGCTTGCAAAGCACAGAACATCTGTGGGAAATTAAGATTTTGCATGACATGTATTTGAAGATGAGCTTAGTGCAAAAGTCTGTATGTATTGGGAGACAGACAGACACACGGTAAGTGACGTCCCACAACAAATTCCAGGCTCTATTGACATCACTCCACTTCATCATCAACCTGACTGTGTCTGAGATGGATAAAAGGGACAAACTTTTGAATCTGAGGCCATGGCTAAATTCATTCAGGAAGAGATGCCAGCAGACGGTTCCTGAAGAGCACAAATCTGTGAATGAAATGATGATTCCTTCTGAAAGAATTTAGTAATATAAAACAAACCCAGAGGGCTAAAACTGTGGGTGAAACTAGAATCTGTGTAGCAGGTGTAATGTCCGGCTGTGTTTCATTGATTTGAAAAACTGTTTTCTAGATTATCATTGACATTATGCATAAACAAATTACTATAAAATATAAGATTGTTGTGTAAATGTATTATCAGAAATGAACCCAGCAAGTTTATGCTCAAATTTAAAATACCTGTTCAGACAAAGTGACAACAAATGCAGAAATTGTGCTTCCACACAGGCCCAATGTTGTAATATTACAACAATTTCTTAAAATTGTTCAGGACTTAAAACAGACTCATGCCTGAACCACCTTTCACACAAGTAGGCCTGGATGTGTTTGAGCCATGGACTGTGACATCCCGCAGAACTAGAGGAGGCCAGGCGGAAAGCAAAAGGTGGGATATTATCTTTACTGTCTCAGTTCGAAGTTATAGAGTCCATGACAACCGCAAGCCTTATAAATGCACTAAGACGTTTGACTGCACTGCGAGGACCTATTAAAATGCTCAGGTCAGACAGAGGAACAAACTTTATCGGAGCTTGTAAAGAACTCAACTTCAACGCATACGATTCGGATGTCTAGACTTATTTGCAAGAAAACAAGTGCACTTGGACGTTTAATCCTCCGCATTCTTCTCAAATGGGTGGGGCGTGGGAGAGAATGATTGGCATCGCCAGGCGCATCTTTCTTCATTCACTTCCTGTTGCGCGTTGTATTTGTAGCTTCGCTGCTAAGCTGAGATCATTACTAAAATAATCACTACATAGCGGCTTTTTGAAAATTGTAGTGAAGTTAATCTAATCTAACTAGATCCACAACTTTTCATTCAACTCCCGGAGTAAAGCCGTGGTTTCAACGAGATTTCAGCGTCTTCGCACTCCGGAAAACTCTTAAGGGTAAGATGTCTACGCCTGTGGCTGTAGCCTGCACCTCATGCTACATGTATAGTTTAGCTCTGTCGGTTGGCAGCGAGGGCTTTATTTGCGCTAAGTGCAGAGAGGTTTTAAGGCTAACCGATAGAATTGAGGAGTTAGAAACACTCATCCGGGCGTTAGAGAAGGACAAACAGCGTGAGAGTAGTGAGACGCTCCCGGATGCCGTTAGCATTAGCGCTGAGGCACACTGCTTGGTTCCGGGCGGAGAGGTCCTGCAGCAGGACAGCTGGGTGACTGTGAGGCGGAATAGTCACCATTCGAAGCGGCATCACTCCTCCGTTCCGCTAGTGACTGCGAACAGGTTCTCCTCGCTAAGAACGGCACCGTCTGAGACGCCTGCTGAAAGTGCCTTGGTGATAGGATCACTTCCTGTTGCACGCTGTGTTTGTAGCTTCGCTGCTAAGCTGAGATCGTTACTAAAATAATCAGTACTCTGCATTAATTACTCGGCGTAATCATCTAATCGGCGATCTTAGATCCACAACTTTTCTTTCAACTCCCGGAGTAAAGCCGCGGTTTCAACGAGTTTTCAGCGTCTTCGTACTCCGGAAAACTCTAAGGGTAAGATGTGTACGCCGGTGGCCGTAGCCTGCACCTCATGCTACATGTATAGTTTAGCTCTATCGGTTGGCGGCGAGGGATTTATTTGCGCTAAGTGCAGAGAGGTTTTAAGGCTAACCGATAGAATTGAGGAGTTAGAAACACTCATCCGGGCGTTAGAGAAGGACAGACAGCGTGAGAGTAGTGGACGGTCCCGGATGCCGTTAGCATTAGCGCTGAGGCACATTCCTCGGTTCCGAGCGGAGAGGTCCAGCAGCAGGACAACTGGGTGACTGTGAGGCGGAATAGTCGCAATTCGAAGCGGCATCACTCCTCCGTTCCGCTGTTAACTGCGAAGAGGCTTTCCCCGCTCAGAACGGCACCGTCTGAGACGCCTGCTGAAAGTGCATTGGTGATAGGAGACTCCATAGTGCGGAACGTGAGATTAGAGACACCAGCCAATACAGTTGTAATGTGTCATCCAGGAGCCAGAGTGTCTGATATCACATCGCGTCTGAAAGTGCTGGCTAATGCTAAACGTAAATATTCTAGGGTAGTTATTCACGCCGGCACTAACGATGTCCGACTTCGCCAGTCCGAGATCACCAAAACTAATATTAAAGAGGTGCTTGAAGCTGCCAAAAAGATATCAGACAAAGTAATTTACTCTGGCCCCCTCCCCGCTTACCGGGGTGATGAGACTCACAGTAGACTGTGGGCGCTCCATGGCTGGGCGTCTGAGTGGTGTCCTTCGAATGGCATAGGTTTTATAGACAATTGGAGATCCTTTCGGGGAAGACCTGACCTGTTAAAGCCCGACGGCCTCCATCCCTCGTGGAAGGGGGCCGCTCGTTTATCTTATAATATAGCCTATAGTTTAGCGTCTAGTTCGTGACTCGCCACCATTGCCCAGGTCAGAGAGCAGGCGGCATCACTTAACCAGCCGCCTGCGTACTGCTCACAGTCACCCAGTGCATTTAGTGCATCTAGATACAATCCTAACAATAATAATAAAAATAATAATAATATTATCAGCTCTATTAAAACCAATAACAACAACAATATCGATAATAAAAATGCTAAAAGTAATAACAGACACACATAGAAACGGTATCACAATCTCATAAGCCTAGCCATAGAAACCGGTCATTAGACAAAGAAAAAATGGTGCTTAATCATATTAAACAGACCAAGACTTATACAAACAAATATTTAAAGCTAGGTCTCTTAAACATTAGATCCTTAGCACAAAAATCTCTTATCATAAACGAAATGATTTTGGATAATAAGCTTGATGTTTTAGCGCTCACAGAGACATGGCTAAAGCCAGACACCTACACTAGCCTAAATGAATCAACTCCACCTAATTTCTCTTACGAACATGAGGCACGATTAACCTCCAGAGGTGGAGGCGTCGCTACCATCTATAATAATAATTTCAAGATGAATAGGAAATCAAACTTTAAATTCTGCTCTTTTGAACTGTTAGTACTACATATGGAGCCAGATATAAATCGGGCAGTGTACAGACCGCCAAAGCACAATACTGACTTTTTAAATGAATTTGGGCAACTACTAGCAGAACTCATCATTAGAGCAGATAAAGTGATTATACTCGGCGACTTCAACATTCACCTAGATAATGTTAGTGACTCTCTAACTCGCTCTTTTTATGATATTCTAAATTCCACCGGCTTTAAGCAAAACGTTATTGGCTCCACTCATAAGTTTAACCATACATTAGATTTGATTCTTTCATACGGTATCGTAGTTCATGATGTAGATATTGTTTCGGTGAGTGACTGCATTTCTGATCACTCTCTAGTTTCCTGCTTAATAAATATAGACATCCCAGCTGTGATCTCACCGCAATATCGCTCTTGTAGACTCATTAATTCCAGCACAAAAGATAATTTTATTAAACGTCTTCCTGATCTTACCATTTATACCCCTGAAAGAACAGAAGAGCTTGAGAATTTGACTGCAGCCTTAAATCTAACTTTGTCAAGTACCCTTGACTCTATTGCCCCTCTTAGGGAAAAGAGACTAAACACAAAAAACAAAGTGTTATGGTACACTAATGACCTAAAAGCCTTAAAATTATCAAGTAGAAAGTTAGAAAGGAAATGGAGAAAAACTAAACTCGACGTTTTTCGCAGTGCCTGGAATGACAGTATAATCGCATATAAACAGGCCCTAATATCCACACGATCTACATATTTTAGTAAACTTATCTCTGCAAATCAAAATAATCCTCGTTATCTGTTTAAAACCGTAGCTCAGTTAACAAAGAAAAAGGGCACAGTAGACTCCGCAATCCCCCCACAGCTCACTAGTGTCGACTTTATCAACTTCTTTAATGACAAAATTACTAATATCAGAATGAAAATTGTATCCACAAATACTAGCCCACAACTGGTTATACCGGAAATAAACCCACCCGCTGTCAAGCTTAGCACTTTCAAACAGGTCAGCCCTGATGAGCTCACTGAGATTATAGCTAAGACCAAGACGACCTCCTGCTTACTTGACCCTATACCAACTTTTTTACTTAAAGAAGTCCTACCATTAGTTAACGAACCAATCTTGAATATTATAAATTCGTCACTAGTTCTTGGTCACGTGCCACAAGCGTTCAAACAGGCCGTCATAAAACCGCTTATTAAGAAGCCACATCTTGATGCCGACGTGATTGCTAATTATAGACCAATTTCAAACCTTCCATTTATATCTAAAATTCTTGAAAAAGTTATTTCGGGACAACTCTGTAAATTTTTGGAACAGAACGACAGATTTGAAAAATTTCAATCCGGCTTTAGATCGCACCACAGCACAGAAACGGCACTAATCCGAGTCACCAACGATCTTCTAATGGCATCAGATAAAGGGAACGTCTCTCTCTTAGTTCTGTTAGATCTTAGTGCTGCTTTCGACACTGTTGACCATGTCAACCATGACATTTTAATACATAGACTTGATCATTACGTTGGGGTTTCTGGACACGCATTAGAGATGTTTAGGTCCTATCTGTCTGATCGCTCTCATTTCGTCCATGTAAATGGAGTCTCATCACCCAGATTTTTGTTAAATATGGAGTTCCACAAGGCTCCGTGCTCAGCCCAATCCTATTCACACTTTATATGCTTCCACTAGGGACATAATCAGAAAACATGGTCATAGCTTCCACTGTTATGCAGATGATACTCAATATCTTATAGATACTTATATCTCGGCACGGCCTAATGAAATCTCAAAATTTGCAAATATACTAGATTGTTTCAGCGACATTAATTTTATTTAGTAATTTTCTCATGCTGAACTCAGACAAAACCGAATTATTACTTGTTGACTCAAACTTAAACTTAAAGTCTGATGCACCCGAATACAGTATGAATCTTAACGGGCTTGAAATCTCATCCTCACCAAAAGTGAAAAGCTTAGGTGTCATTTTAGATAGCAAACTCTCTTTTGAAAGTCACGTGCACAACGTCTGTAGAACTGCCTTTTTTCACCTCAGGAATATCTCAAAGCTGCGTCACATGATCTCCCGACCGGATGCAGAAAAACTGATACATGCGTTTATGACATCACGGTTAGATTACTGTAATGGTCTTCTGGGAGGTTCTCCTGCTAAACTAATAGATAAACTTCAGTTAGTTCAGAATGCAGCTGCTAGATTACTAACCAGAACAAAAAAGTATAGCCATATTAGTCCAGTGTTAATGCCGCTACACTGGTTACCTGTTAAATATCGCATCAGGTTTAAAATTCTCTTAATCACTTACAAAGCACTAAACGGTTTAGCTCCTCTATATCTCAGTGAGCTCATCACTTACTACGAGCCTACACAACTGCTGCGCTCTCAAAACTCCGGCCAGCTTATAATACCGCAAATCTCTAAAATCTACCAGGGAGGAAGATCCTTTGCATACTTGGCACCCAAACTATGGAATGCTCTGCCTAGTCCAATTCGAGACTCAGAATCAGTGAGTCAATTTAAGTCTAGACTGAAGACGCGTCTCTTCAACGAAGCATATATTGACCTGTTATAATAACTTACAGAAAATATTAATAAAAACCTGATAATCCTTTTGCATTTACACAGCTGTTGCATTTCACCACAATGTTCTCGTTTTTCGTAGTATGTACCTTCGGCTGTTGTTTATTATTGTTCATCAAATTTGCTGCGAGTCCGCTCGCCGGTGCAGTGCGCAGACGCGAACCAAGCAGAACCAATAGCTGCAAACCTCGAGCTCAGAGCAGCGATACAAAATACAACGCTCGACCAGCGAAAGACGAATGACTTGCGTGTCTATTTACGAACAGGAAATATTTAATAACAGGAAAATGTTAGATTTATTGCCTTGAAAGTGAAAGATTTGATGTATAGCAAGCGTTACTTGCATGTAACGAGTAATACAATGGATTATGACAAATATATTACTGAAAATACTATAAGTAATAAGTTACACTACTGCGTTACAGTAAAAAGTAATATATTATTGCAATATGTTACTTTTGTATCGCGTTACTCCCAACGTCATTCTGGTATTTTTTTGTCATTGCTGTGTGAAAGGGGCTATTGTCATCTGTTGGTGAAAGTGGTATGTGTGCTTTTCTGACTTCTGCAATGAAGTGGGGGAAGTTTATATGTGGCCCCTGCTTTTTTAAACTGGATTTAGGCGATCAAAGTTCTGTATGAGGCGGCCATCGGTAGAGTCGAGTTACTAATGGCTGCCATGTGCTGCGGTCGATGCACAAACGTCTCAAGATTGTCAGGCGCAAGACCGTTGTGGACTGTGGAGATAAAAACAGCTGCAGACCTCGTGCTGGAGATAGTTCGCATTTTTTGCCAAAATTTGTTCCAGATTTGGCATTTAGCATCGATCAGCAGGTCTCTCAGGCCGTGCCAGCCGCTTTCTCTCACCACATACATGGTTTCCTCCTCCTCACTAAACTGCAGGGGATGCAAATGACAATAAAAGTCATAGACGTTCTGGTTGGCTGAGTCTTGGCCGGTTATTAGTATGTAAATGAAATCATTGCATCTGTTGTGTGCCGGAGATGGGGGCTGCATTCTGAAGCCGATCTCCCCAACAACTGCTCTCCTCCGCTGCTGCGACTCAGTGTGTGTGTAGGTTAGTAAGTGGAATGTCTGGAACAGCTCTAGATCACCGGATCGAAGATGTTGGAGGAAACGGTGGGCCTGTGAGAAACCCTTCAGAGGTAAAAGACCGAATTACGCAGTCATAAATGTAACCCTAACCCTAACACTGTCACACTTGCATCTCCTAAAACTGACAAAATCTTTAACTATGGTACTTTAATGGCTTTGTTTTTGTGTTTCACTCCTGAGCGCCGAGTGCCGTAAAAGCTTCTGGTTCATCTTTTCTGTGATGCCTCCTGGACCTCTGTAGACCTGATGACGCTGTTTACGTGGAAAAATTGAGCCCCTTTCCCCAATGAGGAGGGAAACACCTTTTGGAACCATCATTGAAACGGCACAGAACAACCAACGCACTGATTGTGTAGTATTAGAATGCCAGAGGAGACTGGCGCCAGTGAGCCGGGATCTCCTCAGGGTTTTTTACCTGGCCACTGTCGCATATGTGCTTGCTCACTGCTCTTTGTCTTTGTCTTGTCATCATTCATAGTGATAATCATAGCCATTTTCGTAACACCGACAACCAGACGATGAAATGAATAAAAAGCTACAATTTCTCTTACATATTCACACATGCGCTTTGAGAAGTTAAAATTGTGAAAAGCGCCTTACAAATGCTCAGAACTTGAACACTGATGTCTGAACATTAGTGCTGAGTGTGTACATCATGATATGTTTTCTGACGGCACTTAACAGTAAAGATGTGTGTGTTACAGTGTAGGCCCTTATACAGATGGAAATGAACCTTAGATAAGCCACTGCTGCTGACAAGCTGCTCGCGTATGTCACGGACTCACGCACCTTTTGTCGGACTTTTGCACCTTAGTCCCCGGGACATTTAGTTTGAGTTGTTTGTCACCGCCTTGTCTCCGTCACCTCCGGTTCTCGCGCCTCGAGTGTGTGTCCGGGTATTTTGGTTCACTTCCTGTTTCTCGTCACGAGTTCGTATCACATGGTTTTGTTTACATCTTGTCTGTGTGCGCACGTGTTTCATGTTCACCTGTTGCTCATTTAGTGTAATCATGTCTATTATTTAAGCGCCATTGTTTCTTGTTTCCGTTGCCAGTTTGTCAGTGTTATGTTGCCTGAGTTCTCGCCATTTTGAACGTATTCACGGATGTGAATTCCCGTTTTGCGTTTTCAAGTCTAGTCTTGTTCTTGTCATGTTTGTATGTCATCGGATGGATCTATTGGTTAAACGAATCTCTTGCCTGGCTATGACTTCGCTATGGAATAAAACCCTCTGGATGCTTTAACCCTGTGAGTTCCATCTCATCCTTGCCGCGCATGTGGATTTATCTCGTCGTGCCCCCGTCCCGTGTCAGAACGAACTGGCCACAAACTAGATCCAGCCGGCAATGGACAAATTGGAACTCTTTGCCACTCTGGCCACTGCTTTGCCGCAAGAGCGCTGTGAGGTTTTCCAGGAGGAACTGGACACAATCCTGGAATGTTACCTTGTGTCATGACACCCCGACCCCAAAAAGGTATGGAAGCGACTGTTGGCTATGTGTCCCTGCAAGTTTGGCTGTCTACCTCCCAGATCTCCAGTGATGGAAATTTTTGAAATGTGGGGTTCTGTGTTCCCGGCTTTTTCATCAGAGTATCAGATGCCGCAGCGGATTCGCACTTGTAAATTGTGCTCTCCACAATGCGTTCCAGCAAGAAATCCCTTGTCTGTGTTTCGACCTCTTTCTGTGTATCCTTCCTCATCTCTCATGTACTCTGCTGTGTCACATATTTGTTCCGCTACTTCTCATCTGCAGTCTATACCTTGTGCTTCCTCCAGCTCCTCTGAGCATGTTTTTTCTCCTGTGTCGTCAGCTTACTCTAGACCTGTGGTTCTTACTCGTTTTGCCCCCCGCCGTTTTCGTTCTTTGTCTTATAGGTCTTTATCTTTCCGCTCTCTAACTCGTTGTTCTTCAGTGTTTTGTACTTTGTCACGTCGGCGTTTTCTTTGTCCTGTCTCATGTCATGTCCTGTCCAGTCCTGTCTCTCCCCCTGTCTCTCTTCCAGCCACGCCTCTGTCCTGTAAAGCCACGCCTCTGTCCTGTAAAGCCACGCCCGTGCCAAGTCAAGCCACGCCCGTGCCGAGTCAAGCCACGCCCGTGCCGAGTCAAGCCGAGCCACAGTCTGCCCCAGCCTCGTCCCAGCGGGCTCCGCCCGACCCAGCGCCGCCTCGTCTCCACGAGAAGTTGTGCGGCATTCCGTCGCCGCCGGCCTTCGTGAACGAGGAGGGGTGTGTCCTGCTCCCGCCGCCGCCGGCCTTCGTGGACGAGGAGGTGTGCCTTCCTGTGCTCTCATCGCGGCCGGCATTAGAGGAAGAAGAGATGGACTTTCTCCTGCTCTCGCCTCCGCCGGGTTTCATAGACAGAGAGGGGTTCCTCTCCCCGGAACCTTGTCAGGACCCACCGGGTCGACTCCCTGAACCTTGCTGCGGCCCACCGAGTCGACCTCCTGAACCTTGCTGCGGTCCACCGGGCCTATCTCCTGAACCTTGCTGCGGTCCACTGGGCCGACCTCCTCAACCTTGCTGCAGCCCACCGGGCCGACCTCCTGAACCTTGCTGCGGCCCACCGGGCCGACCTCCTGAACCTTGCTGCGGCCCACCGGGCCGACCTTCCGAGTCCTGCAGCGACCCACCGGGACGTACCTCAGGCCTGGGTTTTTGGCCGTCTGGAATCCGTCTTAGACGGATGCGTTCTGTCACTGACTCACGCACCTTTTGTCGGACTTTCGCACCTTAGTCCCCGGGACATTTAGTTTGAGTTGTTTGTCACCGCCTTGTCTCCGTCACCTCCGGTTCTCGCGCCTCGAGTGTGTGTCCGTGTATTTTGGTTCACTTCCTGTTTCTCGTCACGAGTTCGTATCACATGGTTTTGTTTACATCTTGTCTGTGTGCGCACGTGTTTCATGTTCACCTGTTGCTCATTTAGTGTAATCATGTCTATTATTTAAGCGCCATTGTTTCTTGTTTCTGTTGCTTTTCTTCCTGTCTCTGTCCGTACTGCCCCCCGCCCAGCACACAACACCATACAGGACCACTGAGGCCACCACGCTGTCGTAGAAGGTTCTCAGTAGTTGTCTGCCCACACCGAAAGACCTCAGTCTCCGCAGCAGATGGAGGCGGGTCTGACCCTTCTTGTACAGGGCGTCGGTGTTGTTTGTCCAGTCAAGTTTGTTGTTGAGGTGAACACCCAGGTATTTAAGCGTCTTCACCGCCTCAATGTCTGAGCCCTGGATGTTCACCGGAGTGTGTGGTGAAGGTGACCTCCTGAAGTCTATGATGAGCTCCTTTGTTTTGCTGGTGTTCAGGATCAGGTGGTTGTTTCCACACCAGCTCACAAAGTCGGAGATGACTCCTCTGTACTCCCGCTCATCCCCTCTTGATACACAGCCAACAATAGCAGTGTCATCTGAGAACTTCTGGAGGTGACAGTGGTGGGTGTTGTATTGGAAGTCCGATGTGTAGAGCGTGAATAGAAAAGGGGAGAGCACTGTCCCTTGAGGAGCTCCAGTACTGCAGACCACCACATCAGACATGCAGTCCCGCAGCCTCACAAACTGTGGCCTGTCTGTGAGGTAGTTGATGGTCCACGCTGCCAGATGTTGGTCCACACCTGCCACCTCCAGCTTCCTCTCCAGCAATGATGGCTGAATGGTGTTAAAAGCACTTGAGAAGTCAAAAAACATGACTCTCACAATGCTCCCGGGGGACTCCAGGTGAGACAGGGCCCGATGCTGCAGGTAGATGATGGCATCATCTACCCCGATGCCAGGTCGATAGGCAAACTGCAGCGGGTCCAGTGCTGAGCTCACCTGGGTGTGGAGGTGGTTGAGGACAATCCTCTCCATTACTTTCATCGGCTGTGGAGTTAGAGCGACAGGTCTGAAGTGGTTCGGCTCCCTAGGATAATGACATGACTGTTTCCTCTGGTGTGTTCCCAGCTAAATAAAAGATTTCAATATTTATGTGTGCACTTTGCCAGTGCAAGTCTAACAGTATTTGAAATACAGTACTCGGTTATGGAATTAATGTAAATCTTCTGAATGGTTAGTTTTGAACGGAAACACCTTGTGTTTGTGGTGCATTTGTTCACCTCAAAGTCGCAGGCCTTCCCTTCTTCACCCAGTGCTCCTCCAGTGATTAAAAAACATCACCACCATCTCATTAGCACTGATTTGCATAGCAACAGCAGGAATATCAGTAGTGTGCTTCTGGAGGTCTGGCTCTTAATGAACATGACAGCCTCTTCTGTTTTACTCATTTTTGACCTCATCCATATTCAGAAGATCCAAGAATCCGACGGCGGTTCAAGTAATGACGTGGAGGCTCAGTAACGGCTCAGAAACGTTGAGGTTGTGACTCCTGACATCTGAACTCACAGTAGAATCTGAATGCTGTGACTAAAAAGACATCACAAAACGGATTTTAGTAGCTGAACACCAACAAACTGCAAATTATAAATGATTGAGGGTTTCTGAGTTTTCCTCTTGACGCTGGACAACGCAGATATTTTTGCACTAACATGACCATGTAAAATGATGAACAAATTTTCACAATGTTGTAAATTACAGACAACCAATGCTGGATTACAGCCATCTTATAAGAATATTAAAGGTGTATATAAATCGTCATTAAAAGCATGAATAAAAGAGTTTTTTTGTGCTTGTACTTGTTCGGCACAGTTTTAGGTTGCAGCGTGGTCGCAGGCACCACAGACAGCTTGATTGTTGCTTGAAAGTTTATGTTTCTTGCAATCAGTCCATCATTAAAGGTCAGACAATTGCGCATCGCCTTGTACGACCGCGTCCAAGGAATAATCCAAACACGTTTTAATACTGATGTCCACAAACCCGACCACGGTCCACAACTTGTGTCCTGGCACACCAGGTAACATACCTTGACTTCTGCATCAGCTGTATTAGATCATTCTGCGCACGCCAATCGGACACGTGATCAAATTAATTAAGTCATTAAAGCATAAATACTCGAGGATCGCGCACACAATTAATTAATAAACGAGTGCTATCAAGATTGAAAAACAGAACAGAAAAAAGACCCAAAACACTATAATATGGCTCTTACACTGACTTATGGCAGAGCAATTCTTTCTGACTCCGGCAGGAGAGATAGAGAGATGGATCACCATCCAGACCAGACGCCGGATGTCCTACCTATGCGTGAAATAGAGCTTGACTGGCCAGCCTGCACTTTTTCTGCCCTTTTCTACCTAAAATGAGAATTACTGCAGGGAGCCACTGTTCAATTTTATGTGGGGCTAGAGAAGAAAAATCAATATTTAATTATCTGTGAGCATTTGGTGTCACTACATCTTTAGATCTGCTGGGTGAGGTGGACAGGGTCACCCGGCCGGTAAGCGAGGCCGGCACTGACAGCCCGTCTTCTTTCCAAGGCTTTGATTGGCTTGTCTTCAACACTGGAATGACGAGTGTGAATGAGTGACAAGTGTGAATAAGTGATGAGGTCGTGACGGAACAAACAACTCTACTCACCGCTGGCTTCAGGCTGGTAAAAGACACTTTCCCCACTCTTTTCCTTCAGTGTCCTTTGCTCTTGCTGTTAAAGGACACAGAATTGTGACTTTGCTTGAGTTTAATGATAGTGCACAGCCGAATCAATATTCTTCAGTTGCGACGGAAGAGTTGAAGGACCAAAGATCCAAACACATTACATGTTGGATACACACAGAAGCAGGGCGATGCTTTTTGAACATAAGGGTCACTTTAGATCAGGGGTGGGCAAACTCTTTGATTCGCGGGCCACATTGGCTTCTTGTCACGATCCTCTGTGCAGACACGGAGAGCCGGAGATCGTACACTGTAAAAAAAAACGTTGTTTTTTACGGTAAATTGCTGGCAAGCATCGGAATTATACATTAAGCATGCCAGAATTATACTGGTAAATTACAGTTAAACATTTTCTTCATTTACTGTACAAATATATCGTCATAGTCGTTTTTACGGTTAAAAGTTGTGTTAAGTTTATGGCTGCATAAATTTGCATGTTTGCATGTCACCTTTGAACCCGTACCAGGTGATACAAAAGGCGACACGTGCATCATGCTGACGTCTCGTTCCCTGACCTATTCAGGGAACAGAGGTTATACGCAAGTAAGCATAGACGTTTTGTACATTTAAAAAAAAGAGATAAAAAAATAAATACATTTTTTTTTTAAAAATAAGTTAAAAAAAAAAATAAAAAATTTTTTACCTGAAAATGTACATGGAATTTGTTTTACAGTAAAACATTTTTGTTCATTCTGGTGGAAAATGTTTTAAACTGAAATATAAAGAAATTTTAAACTGCAGACTTTACATTAAAAACCTAAACAGCCACAAAAACATTGAAATATAAAACTTTAATTTGACAGGTGTTAAGAAAATGCAAAAAAAACGCAAAAAAACAACAATAATATACACACACACACACATATATATATATATATATTAGGGTTGGGCCGGTATCAGCGGTATCGGTTTTACCAAGGCTTATTTTTTATTGCACGATAAAAAAAAATCCCCCCCGGTAATCTACCCTCAATGCAGGCACCATTCATCCAAGTCATAGCTGAATCCTCTAGCAAGCCTGGCCCTTTTCCTGCCTGTTACGTCAGAGGAGTCCACTCCGGTGAGTGACCCGAGCTCATGACCATCACCTGCCGAGGCTAATCAGCATGCCGAGCTACACTGCAGTCGGACGGAGGTGGCGTCGGAGAAAGGACACTCCACTCTTTGCTCCACGGAAAATTCAACTTTAAGGTGCTTCCAGACGGAACCGTCGACAAGAGAAAGGTAATGTGCAATTCGGAGTTCGCTTACTGCCGGAGCTCTACCAGTCTGAAATACCACTTAAAGGCCAAGCACCAGACTGCGCCAGCAGACGAGGAGAGGCAAAGCACTAGTGCGGAGAGCGGTCGGCGCCGGCGTCAGAGAACAATCCCCGAGTGCACTCAAGCAAACCTTTTGGAAGACTGCTTCCTCCAGCGTCTTCTCCAGGTGGCCACGGGCGACCCCAAGACTGGGGAATCGTTGACATAAGTCAGCACAGTTGGCACAAACAGTGCCCCGAGTATGGTGGCCGCGGGGAGGCTACTGCCCTTCGAGCACATCCCCTGCGTTGCGCACGTCGTGCTGAGGGCTGTCGTCATCGCCCTCCGGGAAGGTGGATTCGAGGCTGCACTGTCTAGAGTCCGTAAAGTTGTGGGACATTTCAGGCACAGTCCGGCCAACTCGGATGAGCTGAACCTCCAGCAAGCCTCGCTTGGGCAGGATTAGGAGTCCCTTGTGACGTTCCAACGCGGTGGAACTCGACGCTAGAGATAGACAATGAGTAAAGTAAATTATTAGAAATCAAATTTAGAATTTAAATTAAAAAAAACTTCACTATCCAATGTCTGTTGCTATTTTATGTATGTATGCCCATGTTTAGACACTTTGTTTAGATAATCAAAATACAATTATGCACAGATAAGTCTATTGACTGGCTGCATTTCAATTAAATACAGCTTATTTTAATTTTATAGATGTTTATACTTCCCTGAAAACATTTTAAGTCAATCCCTGTATTATAAAATTATGTCGTCGTCGCCACGCCCACAAATCCCCTCCCCCGCGTCCCTTATTTTTAGGTATCAAAAGTGGTAACCCTAAGTGACACAGATTCTTAGAGATCGAGAGATTGACCTGAAGCATGTTGTTTCTATACGGATGACGTGCCATTCACATATCGGTTCATATTTGCAACTTGACCGATATTTTTCCGGACCTCGGACTGAACGGAAATTTCGTAAGTGGACCCTTCAAGTTTATAATTGAGGACCCCTGATCTAGAGACAAAGTAGTTGCATTCAGTCTGTTAAAAAGATCAGTTATGGTGGCTTCTTTGGTGTTTGGCGCCCTCTGCTGGATTAAATGAAGTAATGTGGGTTTTTCAAGTAAGTGTTTCTTCAGGAGCTGTACCTCTCATTGAGTCCTTGTGGGTGAATGGATTTCAGGGTCCACATCCACTTTCGCTCGGCCCCCAGTCTTTGTTGTTTGGACCAGGTGGCCCAGGTGGTCTTTGTCTTTGTCTTGTCATAACCGCAGCCACTTAGTCAACACCAACAATCCAGACGACAAATTGAATAAAAAGCATCATTTCCCTTACATATTTACATGTGCGCTTTGAGACAGTTAAAACTGTGAAAAGCGCCTTACAAATACTCATTATTATTATTATTATTATTATTATCAGACTCCAGTCCCGTTATTCGCAGGTGAGTGAGAGGGTGAGAATTAAAATTATTGTATAAGACTGTTTTCTTCTGGTGTTTCCTAATTTGATAAATGTGTTGTTTCAATCTGTCTTCCATTGTGTTTTGGGTCTGCCCAACGTAAATTTTGTGGCAGACCCTGCACTGGATCGCGTATACAATATTTGCGGATTTGAGAGACATTTCATTCCTAATTAGTCTATACGTAGATGTGTTTTAATTAAAAATCACCTGTTTATTAAAATCATATTGGTTTATGTTGATATCTTGTTTCAATGAAGGCCGCTTAGCACCAGAATATCCTTTAGATTTTTGTTCCTCCTATATTCTGTGACAATTTTAAAATCTCGTAGCTGAGGTCTTGCTGCAGTTCCAGGAAGCTAGGACTTGATCAGGCCCTTAAAGATATGTTTAGGGTGGTAGCTGGTCTTGAATAAAAGTGCGTGTCTATCTGTTTCTTTAAAATACACTCTCGCCGCTAGTTTTTTGTTTTCGCCCGCATTTTCTAAAAAGAACACTTGTTTGTCTAAAAACTCTATTTTTTCATCTTGTGTGTTGTGGGTGAGGGTGATGTTCTGGTGATGTTTGTTTAAAATGTTTAAAAAGTCACTAAAATCTACTATTGAAGGATGCCACAGACCGAAGATGTCATCCAAGTATCTAAAATAAACAAAAGACAACTTGTTGCACTTTAAAAAAGCCGTCTCCTCCCACATGGCCATGTAGATGTCCGCATAGGCCGGGGCGAACTTTTTGTCGAACCTATTGCGGTGCCTTGGACCTGGAGGAAATACTTTTCATTAAAGACGAAATCATTTATTGTCAGGTTTAGTTCTAAAAGCTGGAGCAGTTCCCGGTCCGGTCTGTGGACATCCGGATATTTGTTAAACATTCTCCTCACTGCTTGTAAGCCCAACGTTGTATCTATGTTGGTATAGAGAAAATGTATATCTATAGTAAATAAAAATGTAGACGATGGGCATTGTACAGTCTTGAGTTTATCGATGAAATCATACGTGTCCTTTAAATAGCTGGCATGTCTTCGCGAGAGTGGATTTAAAAACCAATCCATATATTTCGCAGTTCTACTGGACTCAGAGGAACAGTCGCTGACGATGGGTCGGCCGCAGGGAATCTCAAACGGGACTGTCCACTTTTCCGGGGGTTTGTGAATTTTTGGGAGCAGGTAGAACTGTCTCAGACGTGGTGGATCTGGACCGGAGAGGTCAGTTTTTTGTTTCTTGTTTATGTATTTCTTGTGGTAGAGTTGGTGTATGATAGTTCTGATTATAGCTGTGTGTCTGGTGCGATGGGTTGAGTAAGTGGTTTGTAATGTTTCAGGTTATTTAACTGTCTGTTGGCTTCATGTACATATTGTAACCTGTCCATTATTACGATTTGTGAGCCTTTGTCTGCCGGCTTAAGGATTAATTTTGCTGAAGCTGATTATGTCTTTTCTGATTGTGTCTTTTACAGGGTCTGAGACAGTTCTAGAATCCGGCTCCCAAGTGGACTGTTCAGTGAATGGTAAGTGGTTTTGATTTGATGTGTAGTCGAAATGATCTAGCAGTTTGAGTTTCCTGTGATAGAGGTGGAGGTCCCTGCGGAGATCCCTGCGGCTTACCTGGTCCGGTGTGGGGATGAATGTCAAGCCCTTTTCCAGGACTTCCAGTTCTATTGGCGAAAGATCGTAGGAAGACAGGTTAGTGACGTTTGATGTGGGGGAAGGTGTGTACTTCACCTCCTTCCCCCTTAGAAGTTTAACTGATTTAACCAGTGGTGCAGCATTTTGTTCGCTGTCCTCTGAGTCCAGTGGATCGGGTCATGTGGTTCGGTGCAAAAAATAGAATCAGGTAGCAGTGGTAAGTATTGATTTTTTTCTTCAAAAACTTTGTTGAGTCTTTTTAGTGAACCTCGTGCATTTAGACTCAACGTTTCAGAAAAATTAATCAACGGGATAAAAATGTGTGCATTCGGAAACTTTATTTTGCACGTTTTCATTAGCTGCTGTAAATGCTTCACCCACGTCGCGACTCCTTGATTGCTGAGGCCGTTGTTTAGACCGACTGATAAAATCACCGTGTGCGTGTGGCAGCATCTTTGTTAAAACCCCGTTGATGTGGTCAAATTTGGACCCGGGAAAGCTGTCCACCTGCACGTCCCTATAATTAAAAGGTTTAATTTGTGAGAGGTTGGGGTCGCCTAAAAACAAGATTTTTTCTGTTACAGTGAGTGTCCAATCACGGATAATAATAATAATAATAGAAACTTTATTCATCCCCTTGGGGAAATTCTTTTCTCTGCATTTAACCCATCCGAGCAAACTCGGAGCAGTGGGCTGCCGGCTCCAAGGAGCGGCGCCCGGGGGGCATGTGGGTCAGTGTCTCGCCCAATTGACACTCAGTTGCAGAACTAGCGGTAGGGGGGAATTGAAGCGGCAACCTCTTGGACACTTGACGTCCAAGTGCCCTACCACTGGACCAGAACTGCCACTTATTGTTGGTGTTGTGGTGTCTCGTGGGTGCCCGTCAGGACGAGCCATACGGACCCTCGCCTCTTGACAGGTCAGAAGAATTGAGGGACTCAGATTGGGGTTGTTCAAGAATTTCATCCTTTGATGTTGTCCCCATCATCACCTTATGTCCCTCCTCCTCGACTCCGTCCGGAGTGTCAGGGCCAACAAGCGCCATCCCGACAGGAACACCCGGATTCGTCTGCTCACTGTTGGAAGATGGAATCTCGTCAGTGTTTATTAAAAGCTCACCAGTAAAGATGTTGTTTAGTTTGTTCTGAATTTTTTGCTTTTTAACCGTCTCCCTTCTCTTACCCGCTACAAACCCCACCGAGCTTGGGTCTTATTGATTGGATTTTATTGAGGGTTACTTCAGACGGGGATGAGGGTTTAATAAAAGCCGTTATTGGACCCGGAGAGGATTTCCAAATGATGGATTGCTTGCAGCAGTTTAAAATATTGTTTGGTGAATTTTAAATTTGTATTAACAGCTTCTTGTTTATAGTTTTGGTGATTTACCTCCCGTCTTGTAGATTCATCTGTTAAAATTGCAAAGCGGTTGCGCAGTGGCAGGGCCATTGTCGTGGGCTGTAAAAAAACTTCCCCCTATAAAGAAATAAACAATACTTCTTGAACAAAGCCATTTTTTTTCAATTGTACCTTTGCAAATTAAAGTGCTGAAACTTGTAAACAATTTATAATACTTTTGTAACGTAGCATACAAATGTTTAACATGTTTAATATGTTTAAATACATGTTTAACTTTTTTTTTTTCTATTTTTTTTATATAAGCCACATTGCAATTTAGAACAACAACTTTATCAATAACATTCAGGAGTTCTCAATCAGTCTCTTTGGAGGCTGCACATTTCTCTTTGGTCTAGAAACTTTCCCAATTGCTGGAGATTTTGTCTGTTTAGGAGAAATCACCTCAGCTGGTGGTGCTGACCTTCAGATTCGGTCATATCCTGCTAAACCAGGTCTTGAGCTGCAGTGTGCGTTTCAGTCAACTGGTGTTGAAGATCTACACGGTTTCTCCTCAGGTTAACTCCATTCTCCATTTTGATTCTATAAGAACGCGGTGCCACTTCCTCCAGTACGTACAGTATCGATGTGTGGCATTCCAATATAAAGATTGACAAATAAGATAAATGTGTGAGGTAACACAAGGTAAATCCCTTTTATGTGGAGCACATGCAGTGTTTTATTGTTGGTTTTGTTAATTCCACAAATGGAATCTGGTGTTCCTGACGTCATTTTCAGTTCCGTGTCGTGCCGTTGATAGTTTTCCCGTCAGGTTTTGAGATGTTTGTCTGCATTAATTCACCGCGAGTGTGTTGTACGATTCCTGGATGAATGGAAAGAAGACTTTATTTAAAACTCGTACTATTTTTGTGCTGATAAAATGACCACATCCATTCCAAGTGTGACGCATTTACTATTGTATTTCTTTTCAGCCCTATTTCTCTTTCTTACGTATTCTGTCACTTTGAAACTTCTCCTGCTCATCTTTGTTAGTGTAATCTACATAAAACAAAAAAAAAATGGTTCAGCTACATGTTTTTGTTACAAATATAAAGTTCGGGTCAATTTTACACTTCAGACAAAATGGAAGCAAAAAAACAGTCAGAATGATCAAAAATGTGTTTCTTTGCAACAATGAGACATAATAGGTGGTAAAATGATAACATTAATTTCGACTTTGTTGATCTTGTTTTATTATTCCACTAGTGCCACTCACACTTCACACATTTGGAGGTTTGTTGGTGTTTTACTGATTGTTTCGGTTGTGCATGTTGTACGTGCGGTCAAACTGCAAATACAAACTATTCACAATTAGTTTCCTTTTTTGGTAACATTTCACATAATGTTTACATTAATTAGAATAAAGCAAATTCCTTTCTTTTTCCTCTTTTTTCATGACTCGAACCTCTAAGAATAATTTATTTCTCGGACAAATTGTAGTTTCATTATTATCAGATATAGACACATTCCCGTCCATTTTTAAATTCAACTTTATTTTTAAAGCACCTTAAAATAAACCTTGTTTGAAAGTTTGCCAACGTGCTGTACACAAACATTACTTATTGCAATATAATATAATTGTATTATATTAAAAATGTAATATTATTTAATATATTTAATATAAGTATATTTAAAAGGCTTGAACCCTGCCATTTCTGATTGCAGCTATATTACACACACACACACACACACACACACACACACACACACACACAGAGTATCTTTGTAATATAAACATGTAGCACTGTGTTACGTATACAGTAACTGAATCATTATATTTTTTTCCTACACTGTAAATCCTACTAGCTGTACTAGCTCATAAGTAATAAGTTCACAACACTCAAATGTCTTTTTGTAGCCAAGCAAACTAAAAATAATTAAGCCCTGTTGAAAATTGTGCCATTTTAATTGAACGTGGGATCACAATATTTTAGCTAGCTTCTGTGGGGCGCTTAAAATTTTTAAGTTAAAGAAAGCGCTCCGTGGGGTCATGACGTTTTGATGGGCGGGACTTACCGCTCCCTCAGGAACGTTCAGTCAGCCATCTTGATTTTGACTTGATGCGGAGACGTCTTGAGCCACCCGTGTGGATGTTAAACATCGTTTAATTCGTTTTAATCTGTTTGCATTGTGCACTTTTATCCCCCCGCTTCAATCCACAACCACGTCAGGTTTTTAATCAATCTTCTTACCCTCGTTTTCTTGAGCGGCAACAGCCCTGTTTTGGTAAGTAGCGCTAAGATTATTAATTTTTATTATTTAATTTTGATAAATAGTCGTGAGTTTGGGACAGTTTATGGATTTTTCCAACGTGCATGGTGAATATTTGCTGTATCTAGTGACCTCATTTGCCAATATATGATTGAAACCAGCAATCTTCAGCAAACGACTGAGACAGGTGCAGGCGATGAGGCGCAATCACCCGTGAGTGACGGCGCGGGGGAATCCAAACCCGAGAGCAGACGCGAGTACACGGCTGCTGATCTGTCTGCTTCTTACCCGAAACTGGCTGTGGGATTGAAAGAACTGCATTTGGAGCTGGGCAAGCAGCAATACCAGAGCCAGCTAAGGTTGCAGCTAAGGACTGTGGAGCTCGAAACGCAGCGAGCAATTCGCCTTAAAGAGCTGAAGTTGGAACTGAAAGTCGTGCCGCCTTTGCCACGGGATCACACCATCTCCACACCCGGTGGTGTTTCAGCACCCCCCTCTGCCGCGGCGCGATCGTCAATAGGTGGGACTGACTTTGACGTAAGCAGACAAATTGCTCTTGTGTTGGTGTTTTGTGAAAATGAGATGGATACATATTTCACTGTTTTTGAGCGTATCGCAGCCACATTGCGCTGGCCACGAAGTGTATGGCCATTACTGCTTCAATGTAAATAGGTGGGAAAAGCTCAGGAGGTCATCTTCCATTAACTCTTGAACAATGCCTTGAATATGAATATGTGTTGACTCACAGAGTCGTGTTTTCACCATGCATGAAACCGAATTCACCTGACCGGACGTGGTTTCGTAAAAACACAAACTCTGTGGCAAGTAACATGTCTCGCATTGCGATTTAAGGAAGATCGTAAGTGTTTTTATTGTCACGAGGTTGGTCACCTGATTTCTGCATGCCCTGTGTTCGAACGCAAAGCAAAAAAATCTGGTCTTCCTAAAAATGTTGCTGTTATGGAAAATTCTGTTCACCTCCAGTCTGAGTCTCAAAAGGATGATAGGAGAGCAGTATATTACGCGATACTGGGGCTCCACAATCGTTAATTTTAGATGGTGTGTTGCCATTTTCTGAAGACACAAGCTGTCATTCAAGTGTGTTGGTACGTGGGACAGACCTCACGGTACTTAAGCTTCCTTTGCATCTAGTCTACCTTCATTCGGGAATTACTTCTGGCTCCGTTAAGTTTGCTGTTAAGTCTGTTCTACCAGTCGACGGTGTTTCGGTCATCCTAGGCAATGATTTAGCCAGTGACAACGTTTTTTGTTTGCCCGAAGTTGTTGAGGTGCCTGACGTTTCTGTGGATGATGTGTTATGTGACGAGTTTCCTGATGTTTTTAATGCATGTGTAGTGACTCGTTCACAAGCTCGTGAACAGGATCGCATCCTTGATCTGTCAGAGACCTGTTTTTTGCTGAAAATCCAGGGAACGGACTATCTGAGAACACAGTAGCAGAAACCATATCCATCTTGCGCGATGTTGCTGTGCCGTTTAATAAGGTTGCACTTGTTGAAGTCCAGAAATCTGATCCAAGTTTGCGCCAATGTGTTAATGCTGCTGTGGGGCCTAGTGTTTTGCCAGATTATTCTGTTGCGTATTTTCAGGATGATGGCGTTCTCATGCGAAAATGGTTCCCACCTCAGGTTAAGGACGAGGTCCTTAATGACAACATTTTTCAGGTTGTCGTTCAAAAGTGTACGGAGAACAAGTATTGAGTATTGCGCACGACCATGAATTTTCTTGCCATGTTGGCATTCGGAAAACCTACGAAAACTTGCTGAAACATTTTTTTTGGCCTGCCATGAAGGCAGATGTGTCACAGTACTGTAAATCCTGTCATCTCTGTCAGTTGTCAGGAAAACCGAACCAGGTTATTCCTCCAGCCCCACTGAAAGCAATACCCATGCTGGGCGAACCATTTGGACGCATCCTTATCGATTGTGTTGGCCCATTACTGAAAACTAAAGCCGGTAATATGTATTTGTTGACTTTGTGTGCATCAACCAGATACCCAGAGGCAGTTCCACTGCGATCCTTGAAAGCGCCGGTGATCGTGAAAGCCCTAGTAAAGTTTTGCACTACTTTTGGAATCCCTAGATGCATTCAGTCAGACCAAGGGTCAAATTTTATGTCTTGTGTCTTTTCCAAAGTGATGGCAGGACTAAATATCAAGCATAGGGTGTCTAGTCCTTATCATCCACAGAGTCAGGGCGCCATTGAACGATTTCATCAGTCTCTCAAGACAATGCTTAGGACATTTTGCAGTGCAACGGCAAAGTGTGGGATGTGGAAATTCCACTAGTTATATTTGCGATTAGGACTACAACCCAAGTTTCCCTTGGTTTCAGTCCTTCGAAATTAGTTTTTGGCCATTCGGTTCGCGGCCCTTTGAAGATTCTACAAGAGCAAATCCTCTTGTCTGATTGTTCTACTCCACCAATGTCCACCACCAACGTCTTAGACCATGTTAGTTTGTTTCGGGAGCGATTACACAATGTGGGACCTTGCTAAACGTTCGCTTGATTTGGCACAGAGTAACCCAACATGAAAAACAGATTTGATCTTAAGGCAGTCGATCGCACATTTGAGGTTGGCGACCAAGTCCTTGTGTTACTTCCATTACCTGGCTCGGCTTTACAAGCCATATTTTCGCGGCCTTATGAGGTAAAAAAGAGACTAAGTGACACCGATTATGTTATTGACACTCCTGACCGTCGAAGAAAGTCGCGAGTCTGCCATGTCAATGTTCTAACCTTTTTTTTTTTTATCTAAATGTTTTTCTCCCAACTCTGGAGTTCACATTTTCTTCAAAGATGTGTTGGTTAACTAACTTTCTCGTTGTATAACAATGTAATTTTTACCGAAATTAGTGTACAATTATTATTTTTGATATATTTGGGAAATGTATATTCCACTTGTTATTTTGTATTATTTAAAATGTCTTTTGAACAAATTTTGACATATTGTGTGCAGATATTGGATTACATCCGGGGCTGCAGGGAGTCTGTCTCCTCTTCCGGCTGTCGACACGAGCAGACGTGTCTTTCACTCTCTCCGGCTCTGCTACCTATTGCTCAAGGCTATTGTCTTTTTTTCCGAAGCTCTGCTGGTTTTGCTTTCAAAGGAATATGAAGTTTTTATTGGCTTTGAATGGTCTATAATCCACCCCCCACCCCCACCCCAACCGTGGCTGGAGAACGCAGGATCAGCTCGGGCTCCTCTTCCAAGGCCATCATCCTGACAGTCTGTTATGTCTGTTGGGAGACTGACTGCAACATTTGACAAATACTGATAAGAACCCTCACACGGCTGCTCCCAATAACTTCTTTTCTGTCAAATTCCTCGTGTGTCTCAAGAAAAAAGTTTCCAGCGCACGTGACCTGTGCGTAACGTTGTCAAATGTAACCTTGTGTGTCTGCAACTGTTTGTCTGAAATGCTCTGCTCTCGCTCTGTTTTCTTCGAAGAAGATAGTGGCGGGGCGCTGAATGTGTAATGACAATAAACTACTACTACTACTACTACTACTTAAAGTTGTGAGCATTTTATTAATAGTTAATTAATTATTAACTAAATTAATTATTATTAATTAAATAGTTTATTAATTATTAATAATGTTACCATGGCGCCGGTCGAGCTGGCAGCCTGTCACGACAGCTCTTACGTTCGAAGTTTGTTTTTAATACTTTCCTATGTTTTATTTAAGGATTTTTCGTTAAATTGTTTATTATTTCGTTAAATTAAGTTATTTTTGTCGTTTGTACATAGTTTTTTTTGCTAGTTTTTGCGGATTTTAAGAGGAAATGTGCCTCGGAGTGACAACGCGCATTTTTGAGTACACAACGGAGCGGCTGTTGGAGCTGCGCAACGCTGCTTATCTCCACGGCCACAGACATGATATCCCCGCTGAGCTACTCATGAAGACAAGATGGCGCCAGATGTGTTCGGCTTGCCGTCTGTCGTGCTCAAGATCATCATTTTTGCTATTGTTTTACAACTTTATTCTACCACATCAATACCATGCTGGTGTATGATCGCCTTACGCTCCTGGCCCTTCGTGCCTCAGTCAGGAATTTGATGGATTTTATTGTCGATGGTCAGGAAAGTTTGCCTCCTTTGATGTCGGAGATACCTGCGCACCTTTTCCGGTTCGCGGTGCTACCCTCACGAAGGAAACGCCCACGTCGCAGAGGCAAACGCAGCGGCAGACTTGTGAAGTCGAAATCCAACTCGTCGTGCCTTGTGGTGGAGTCGCTGCATGGTTCTGGATTGGTTCATAACCTCTTCCCTCCCTGGCGCGCACGGGAGCCTGCCGGTGCCTGGTCGGTGACTGTCGTCGGCACGGAGAAGTTGTGTCATCGCCGCCGTCTCTGTGCTACCCGCCCCAGGCAGTGCGGGGTAAATCTGAAGAACCTGCGGCCTCTCTGCCGAGCCCGGAATACAAACGCCCGGGCCGTGTCGCCGTCAGTCAGTTTCGGCTTGGTGAACGCTAGGTCGCTGGCAAACAAAACTTTCATCCTTAAAGACTTCTTCATTTCACAACGGTTGACTTCCTTTGTATGACGGAGACGTGGCTGAGTGTCGGTGAGTCCGGTGCTTTATCTGAAGTATTACCTCCGGATTGTGGTTATTTTAACTGCCCACGCGCGTCGGGTCGAGGTGGTGGAATAGCCACAGTGTATAAATCTACATGGAAATGTAGTCAGCCATCTCTTTCGAACTTGTTCTCCAGTTTTGAACTGGACATATTTGAACTGGGTCATCCGCATCCTGTGGTTTGTGTCGTTATCTATCGTCCGCCAAAATATAATAAGCTTTTTATAAACGAATTCTCTGAATTACTGGCTGAAATCATGCTCAAGTATGATCGCGTTATTATTGTTGGGGATTTTAATGTGCACGTCTGCTGTCCAGACAAAGCAATGTCTAAGGATTTTTTAAGCCTCATTGACTCATTTAATCTACTACAGCACGTTTCAAAACCTACGCAAGAGCGTGGCCATACACTCGATCTGGTTTTAACTTTTGGTCTGCCTGTCTGTAATCTAAGAATTTGTGATGCAGTGTTTTCTGATCATATGCCTGTTTTGTTTGACATTTCTCTGCCACGTAAACCTTTAAACCTCGGCTCCTGCTCGTCTGGTCCGAATCATTAACCCTTCCACGGCCGCTCAGTTCGCAGCCTCTTTTCATCCAAACCGCCCAGAACCCGTGTGCTCTGACACGGATGAGCTCAGCTCTTGGCTACATTCCGCCTGCCGAACAGCACTGGATGCGGTGGCTCCACTAAAACTCAGACAAACTAGGATTAAATCTGAGCCCTGGCTAAATATCAGAACACGTGCTGCCAGACGCGAGTGTCGGAAAGCTGAGCGAAAGTGGAGAAAGGACAACTTGCAAGTGTCATTGCAAATATTAAAGGATTGCTGGCGTCGCTACCAAGCTACTGTAAAGGAGGCGAAAAGAGAACACCTGTCCAACATCATCATATCAAACCGTCACAAGCCACGTGTTCTGTTCAACACCATAGACTCTGTTCTTAATGCCCCAAAGATCGCCTGTGCAGAACCTTCCCTCGTTGCATGTGAAAGTTTCCTCAATTTTTTTATAAATAAGGTGAACAATGTCAGGGCCCTCATATCACCACCTGCTTCTGACCCTTCAGTGTTTGTGCTTCACCCTGAATCTTTTCACCAGTTTGAACCAGCGACCCTGTCAGTACTATATGAGACTGTTAAACACCTGAAGCCCACAGGCGCACCTACTGATTCTGTTCCACCTCGATTCTTTAAAGAGGTTATTACAACCTTAGGACCTTCAGTTCTAGCTGTCATTAACAGCAGCCTCACCTCTGGAATCGTCCCTAAAAATTGTAAACATGCTACAGTGCAGCCACTTATCAAAAAGCCCGGTCTGGACCCCTCTGTGTTGGCAAATTTCAGGCCCATCTCGAAACTTCCGTTTATTTCAAAAGTGTTGGAAAAAATTTGTATATGTGCAACTGAATGACTTTTTACACCGAAATAGCACACTTGAGGTTTTCCAGTCAGGTTTTAAATCGCTACATAGCACAGAGTCAGCATTGCTGCGTGTTTTTAATGATATCTTGATCGCTACAGATGCTGGGGATCATGTGGTCCTGGTTTTATTAGATCTAACTGCAGCCTTTGACACAGTGGATCATGATATATTGATTTCACGATTAGAGAAATGGGTAGGCATTAGTGGCACTGCTTTGGAGTGGTTTAGGTCGTATCTGGCAGAAAGAACTTTCTGTGTACAGATCGACCATATCCAGTCCTCTACTGCTCCTCTCCTGTGTGGTGTCCCGCAGGGTTCGATTTTGGGCCCTCTGCTCTTTTCACTCTACCTGCTTCCCCTCGGCTCGATTTTCAGAAAACACAATTGCTCGTTTCATTGTTATGCGGATGACACACAGATATACGTGCCATTAAAACGGAGGGAGGGTTTTGCTCTGGGCTCACTGAGGGAGTGCTTGGATGAAGTGAGAGCCTGGATGGCTCTAAGCTTTCTCCATTTTAATGAGAAAAAGACTGAGGTCATCGTTTTCGGTCCGAGCGCCAGCGGTGGGACCTCTCAAGTGGACCTTGGTCCTCTAAAATCATTTTTTAATCCTATTATTACTAATTTGGGTTTTAAAGTGGACAGCGGTTTTAATCTGGACAACCAGGTCAGGGCAGTGGTTAAATCGAGCTTCTTTCACCTGAGACGTTTGGCCAAAGTGAAACCGTTCCTGTCGAGAGGGCAGTTTGAGACACTGATCCATGCTTTCGTAACAACTCGGCTGGATTACTGCAACTCCCTATACATCGGTGTGTCTCAGTCGTCCATCTCCCGTCTCCAGCTGGTGCAAAATGCCGCTGCACGGCTGATAACAGGAACTCGTAAAAGAGAGCACATTACACCGGTTTTAGCTTCACTACACTGGCTACCTGTCCATTTTAGAGTACATTTTAAAATTCTTTTATTTGTTTTTAAGTCTTTAAATGGCCTTGCCCCCCAATACCTCTCTGAGCTGCTGTGCGTGCACTCACCCTCTCGGTCACTCCGGTCAGCTGACCAGCTGCTTCTCTGTGTGCCGAAGACACAGCGAAAGCTCAGAGGTGACAGGGCGTTTGCGGTTGCGGGTCCGAGGCTGTGGAACGCTTTGCCTCTGCAGGTTAGGCAGGCACCTACCCTGACAAGTTTTAAATCCCGGCTAAAAACCCATCTCTTTTCCATGGCATATGACCGAGCGTAAACAATTTGGTTTATTTTTAGTAAATTTAAACTACACATTTTAGTCCTTTTAATCTTTGTGTGCTTTTTAGTAATATGTATATTTATTTGTAAATTTTTACGGTGATTGGTTTTTGTGGATTATGTGATTATGTTTTAATTGTAAAGCACTTTGGTCAGTCTACTGTTTTTAAAGTGCTTTTATAAATAAAGTTGACTTGACTTGACTTGACTTGACTCGCCGTGGACGGCGCGCTGGACGACAACGTCGGGAAAAAACGAGACGCTTTAGACCGGCTCTCCCTTCCGTCGTCATGGGAAATGTAAGATCGCTTTCCAATAAAATGGACGAGCGTGCGGCGCTCACGCAGCATCAACCGGAATATAAAACAAGCAGCGTTCTTCTGTTCACGGAGACCTGGCTAACTCCCATCATCCCGGATTCTACTATGTCTCTGGATAACTTTCATCTGATACGAGCGGACAGAACGCAAGAGAGCGGTAAGACGAAGGGAGGGTGCCTGGCTGTGTTCGTAAACTTAAGATGGTGTAAACCAGGACACTGCACTGTTAAAACAAAGTTGTGCAACAGAGACATTGAGCTGCTAGCGGTGGGCATGAGACCAGTCTACCTGCCGAGAGAGTTTACACACGTGATAATAATCGCTGTGTACGTCCCTCCCTCGGCTAATGCCAACGCAGCTTCTGAGAGCCTGCTCTCTGTCACCAGCGGCTGCAGACACAGCATCCACAGGCTCTCTTCCTGATCTCTGGGGACTTTAACCACGCTCCGCCCTCAGCTGCTCTACCTACATTCACCCAGTATGTCACCTGTTCCACCAGAGACAATAAAATACTGGACTTATTTTACGCTAACACCAGAGAGGCCTACAGCGTGTCCTCTCTCCCGCCGCTGGGCAGAGCTGATCACAACATCTTGCATCTTCTGCCCGTGTATAAACCTGCGGTGCACAGGCAGCCGGTGGTGTCTCGCACAGTGAATTGAATTGAATTGAATTGAAAAATCCTTTATTAGTCCCACAGCGGGGAAATTTCACGTCACAACAGCAAAAACAAATCCAAGCAAATAAATAAACAAACATCACCATAACGCACTGCACACATCATAATAGACAAACAAACAAACACAGACCATAAATGAACCTGCCCGTCATAAGCATAGTTCCAGTCACCAGTTTAAATTTAAGTTCAAATTGTAGAGTCTAATCGCAGCAGGTAGGAAAGATCTGCGATATCTCTCCTTCACACAGCGGGGGTGAATCAGTCTGCCACTGAAGCTGCTCTCCAGAGCAGACAGTGAGTCCACCAGTGGGTGAGAGTCCAGGTCCAGGATGGATGATAGTTTATCCAGGACTCTTCTCTCACCCACCTCCTGCACTGTGTCCAGAGTGCATCCCAGGACAGAGCTGGACTTTTTGATGATCCTGTCCAGTCTCTTCCTGTCTTTGCCTGAGATGCTGCTGCTCCAGCAGACCACACCGTACAGGATTGCTGATGCCACCACAGAGTCATAGAAGATCTTCAGGAGTGACCCTCTCACTCCAAAAGACCGCAGTCTCCTCAGGAGGTAGAGTCTGCTCTGACCCTTCCTGTACAGTGCGTCTGTGTTGTGAGTCCAGTCCAGTTTGTTGTTCAGATGCACACCCAGGTATTTATAAGACTCCACTCTCTCAATGTCCATTCCCTGGATGTGCATCGGTGGGATGACAGTAGACTGTCGCCGGCGAAAATCCACCACCATCTCCTTAGTTTTCCCTGCGTTGATCAGGAGGTGGTTCCGCCGACACCAGTCCACAAAGTCCTGAGTGAGTCCTCTGTACTCAGCATCGTTAGCTCCTGTGATCAACCCAACAATTGCTGAGTCATCAGAGAACTTCTGCAGAACACAGCCGTCCGTGTGTGTCTGAAGTCTGAGGTGTAGAGAGTGAAGAGGAAAGGAGCCAGTACAGTCCCCTGTGGAGCCCCCACACTGCAGCTCAGAGTGTCAGACACACAGTCCTTGGCTCTCACAAACTGTGGCCTGTTTGTCAGATAGTCCATGATCCACTCCGTCAGATAGAGGTCCACACCAGCCTCCTCCAGTTTGTGTTCCAGAAGCACCGGTGGATGTGTGTGAAGGCGCTGGAGAAATCAAAAAACATGATCCTCACGCTACTGTCGGGCTTCTCAAGGTGAGAAAGAGCTCGGTGCAGAAGAAAGATGACAGCATCTTCCACTCCCGTGCCATGTCTGTAGGCAAACTGCAGTGGGTCAAGGTAGGTTCCCACAGCAGATCTGAGGTGACCCAGGACTAGTCTCTCCAGTGTCTTCATTAGATGGGACGTGAGAGCCACCGGTCTGAAGCTGTTGAGGTCTTTGGCCTGCGGTGTCTTAGGCACTGGTACCACACAGGAGGTCTTCCAGGTGGTCACCAGAGAGTGAGGAGGAGAGGTGGACACCAGAGAGTGAGGAGGCTCTCAGAGACTGTTTCAGCACCACTGTGTGGACGGAGCTCTGTGACCCACACGGGGAGGACATTAATGCCATCACAGACTGTATTACTGAATACATTAAATTCTGCTGTGAAAACACTGTTCCATCCAGAGTGGTAGGCATTTCGCTAATAACAAGCCGTGGGTCACCTCTGAGATTAAAGTCCTCTTAAAGGAGAAGAAGAGAGCGTTCAGATCGGGAACAGGGAAGAACTCAGGCGTGTACAGAAGAGCTGAGGAGGAAAATTCGAGAGGGAAAGGCCAGATACAGGAGGAAGATGGAGAAGCAGCTTCAGCGAAACAACACCAGGGAAGTGTGGAAAAGCCTGAAAACCATCTCTGGCTTTAAAGCACCGCACCTCAGGTGGAGGGGGACATGAACTGGGCCAATGACCTGAACCATCACTTTAATCGATTCGACCAAGCAGCCCCCCCACCCCGCAGCAGCTGCTTTCCACACCATCAGCACCTCCTGCAGAACCAGCCCATCAAGACCCTCTACTCACTGATACTGCAACACCACCACAACCCCTGTCTTTCTCCAGTATACAGGTGAGAAACCAGCTTAAAAGAATCAACGGTAGGAAAGCAGCCGGACCAGATGGCATCAGCTCCAGACTCCTCAAGTCCTGCGCAGATGAACTGTGTGAAGTCCTGGAACTAGTCTTCAATCTGAGCCTCAAGCTGAGGAAGGTCCCACAGCTCTGGAAGACCTCCTGTGTGGTACCAGTGCCTAAGACACCGCAGGCCAAAGACCTCAACAGCTTCAGACCGGTGGCTCTCACGTCCCATCTAATGAAGACACTGGAGAGACTAGTCCTGGGTCACCTCAGATCTGCTGTGGGAACCTACCTTGACCCACTGCAGTTTGCCTACAGACATGCACGGGAGTGGAAGACGCCGTCATCTTTCTTCTGCACCGAGCTCTTTCTCACCTTGAGAAGCCCGACAGTAGCGTGAGGATCATGTTTTTTGATTTCTCCAGCGCCTTCAACACCATCCAGCCGGTGCTTCTGGAACCTCTGCTGGTGTGGACCTCTATCTGACGGAGTGGATCATGGACTATCTGACAAACAGGCCACAGTTTGTGAGAGCCAAGGACTGTGTGTCTGACACTCTGAGCTGCAGTGTGGGGGCTCCACAGGGGACTGTACTGGCTCCTTTCCTCTTCACTCTCTACACCTCAGACTTCAGACACACACGGACGGCTGTGTTCTGCAGAAGTTCTCTGATGACTCAGCAATTGTTGGGTTGATCACAGGAGATACGATGCTGAGTACAGAGGACTCACTCAGGACTTTGTGGACTGGTGTCGGCGGAACCACCTCCTGATCAACGCAGGGAAAACTAAGGAGATGGTGGTGGATTTTCGCCGGCGACAGTCTACTGTCATCCCACCGATGCACATCCAGGGAATGGACATTGAGAGAGTGGAGTCTTATAAATACCTGGGTGTGCATCTGAACAACAAACTGGACTGGACTCACAACACAGACGCACTGTACAGGAAGGGTCAGAGCAGACTCTACCTCCTGAGGAGACTGCGGTCTTTTGGAGTGAGAGGGTCACTCCTGAAGATCTTCTATGACTCTGTGGTGGCATCAGCAATCCTGTCGGTGTGGTCTGCTGGAGCAGCAGCATCTCAGGCAAAGACGGAAGAGACTGGACAGGATCATCAAAAAGTCCACTCTGTCCTGGGATGCACTCTGGACACAGTGCAGGAGGTGGGTGAGAGAAGAGTCCTGGATAAACTATCATCCATCCTGGACCTGGACTCTCACCCACTGGTGGACTCACTGTCTGCTCTGGAGAGACTGATTCCCCCCCGCTGTGTGAAGGAGAGATATCACAGATTTTTCCTACCTGCTGCGATTAGACTCTACAATTTGAATTTAAATGTAAACTGGTGACTATCTATGCTTATGACGGGCAGCGCTACTTGTTCATTTATGGTCTGTGTTTGTTTGTTTATTATGATGTGTGCAGTGCGTTGTGGCGATGTTTGTTTATTTATTTGTTTGGATTTGTTGTTGCTGTTGTGACGTGAAATTTCCCCGCTGTGGGACTAATAAAGGATTTTTCAATTCAATTAAATTCAATAACTTAGCATAACCATAACTATAAATTTTATTATCAATAACACCCCGTCATCTTACTTATTTAAATATAAACAATACAACACAGAACGCAAGTATGCATGCAAATATACCCACATGCAGACAAAGATAAGATTAGCACCAACTCGAATCATTTAAACAAAGAAATACCACATTGGCTAATCGGAACTGGCGATCGCGAGCGCGCATGGTAAACAACAACACCACCACGTGAATATCGCTGCATCTTTCGGCAAAGAAATATATATATAACTGAACAATAATATCAGCACAACTTACTCTTAGTTGCACGCACACAAACTGAACACAAACTGCACCACTTTGGAAACGTAATTCTCTTCAAACTCCTCGCTGATCATGGCACACCAAACCGAAAACGAAACTTATTTGCCGATGACGTCAGCGCTCCTCTGATTGGTCGACTGAACTGTCAATCACCTGACACCAACGAATAACTGTCACTTCCATAGTCCGTGACGAACTTTATAACAGTGACCCTAGGTGCGTCAGTCGTGAAACGTGCTTGTGTGTGACCCGAGGTGCGTCGGTCCGAAACGTGCTTGTGTGTGTGTGTGAGTGCGTGTAATTGTATACTCGCCGAAGCCAGCAAAACCAAGCGACTGATTGGTAGTGTTGGTGGTGGTCGTAGGTGCACTAATCTCCAGAGTGTATCAATTGCTGTTGTCAAGTCACTGCGGGTGTGTGGTGGAGTGTGTGTGCTGTGCCGTGTGTGGGAGCCGAAACAACCGATCGGTCGACGAGGAACGCTGTTTAAAGGTTGTGTTGCGAGTGCGCGTGCGCATGCGTGTATGTGTGTGTGTTATTTTATTATTTGTATTAAAATAAAACATCTTTTGTATTTTCATACCCACGTCTCCACCTCCTGTGTCTCCACGAACCGGTGGCCCTGCTACACATATTATATATTTCCATTTAAACACATGGGTTTCAACACTTACTTCTTCAACTTGGAATAGTGCTGGCCATCTGTTTCGGAACTCCGTAATCATTGGTTCCTGAAGAATTTCTTTACGTCTGTATGAGAAGGTTCGATGCATCTTTTCTTTTATTATGACGTCGTTATTCTTTTTATTTGCCTCTGTCAAAAGAGCAACCCTTTCTGCCTCTAGGCTGTCAGTGGTTTCACCTCTTGGATGGTTTAAACAGTAATTAACCTCTGCCCGTCTAGGTTTTTTTTTATGTTTGCAGCAGGCTTTCCCTGGCATTTCTGTTTCTTTTTGAGTGAGTTGATGGTCACTTCTGGGTGTCCAGCTCGGCCGAGCTTGGTGCGAAAGTTCATCATTTTGATTTTCATGTAGTGCTTCCATCCTGCACACCCACTGGGACTTCCTTTCGCACGCAAACATGGATGGGTCTGTATCAAGGCCTCAGCCACCTTTTCAAACTGATCATCCCTTGGATATGCAGTGCACGTAATAATTTCTTCTGCAAGGCCCTCAAGAATATCAGATCTGATTTTTGGGGTAAGAGATAGGAGAGTACCATTTTCATTGAAATTATCATTTCCCCTCTGGAGTTGCATCTCAGCACAATAGGAAAAGTGTGGCACCCCAAAGACTTCAGGCCAAGTGCAAGACCGGGATTCAGGAGAAAACACAATGACAGTATCACTGCTGTTTAATGAGGCAACAGATGAAGAACCATTCGGATCTTGGGAAAAGGAGCTGACAGATACATTGGAGGGAGTCACCGGGATTGAAGAGCAGGAATTTTCATCGACTGGAGTTAGGTATATTACAGTGCTTGGAGCCTCACAAGGCAAGTATACCACTTTCAAAGTAGTGCGATCTTGGATTTCGGAAATTGATGAGAGGTTCATAAATTCATTCCCAAACTCCACATCTTTGTATTGAAGCCTAAAGTGCTCTGTCACTCCAAAGTAAGTCTTAATTTCAAGTGCCAATTCATCCACAGATGTCGGCATTCCGGATGCAATGGTTAGTTTTCTGGCATCATCTTCGCCTCCAAAAAGGACTCTGAAGAAAACTGGTCCAGCCATCCTACTTCAATCTAGAATGCAGATCCAAATAGAATACGAATGCTTTCATTAATAAATAACTCATGTTAAAATGGCCAAAATATTACTTTTAATTTTGGGATACATTGCAAGTTAAATGAGTAAATCGCACCTTTGATAACGATATGTCTCTTCAGAGTGACCATATGCTTGAAACCAATTGCATAGGGCACAAGTGGATAACAATCAGTCAGCTCCCCGAGTAGAACAAGAGCAAACTCTTTACCAGGTGACGAAGTTAGCTTAAAAATGTTCCCTATACCAACTACACAATAAGCGAACAATGAAACTCAGCTCATCTCCCCTTATGCAAATTTGGAGAATTTCGGCAGTTGAACCACATGGCACTAACATTCCATGCTTGTAGTTAATGCCCCCACACTTTTTGCTAGATGAACTTGACGGATATCGGGATACTTCTGTCTGAGAGCAAACACAACATCCTTATTCAGAACATCAACCTGGATGATGGACACGTTTGTAACTTCCAAATCCGATCTGTTGAGACTGCATGAATGCAGATGATAACTGATAAATTGCTGATGTTTGGCTGCCAGTGTAAGTGCAATATTTCGGAAATTATTTGTGTGTCGGGCAACCCGTTTAAAAAAGCTATGCTTAGCTTCAAATCGCATAGTCCTAGAGATGGGGACAAGTCACATATGGTCAAGTCCAAGCAAGTCTTCACCATCAAGTCTCAAGTCAAGTCTCAAGTCACAGTTTAGACAAATCAAGCAAGTCAAGTCAAGTCAAGGGTTCACTCCAAGCAAGTCAAGTCGAGTCATGATAAGTTTCAAGTCAAGTCAAGTCGCAGTACTAAAATAAACAGAGGTTAAATTATTAATACATGTTTATTTTAGCACAAAAAAGATGAACCTAAATACATATATTACGCATCTTCACACTGCTATATTTGAATTGAAAACATGCATTTGCAAAAAATGTTTGCCAAGACATTGGCACCAAGATGTTGACAATTGGGGATCGTCAATAATAATAATTCACAAAATTCTTGACATAATTGGCAGGTGGTAGACTGGATATGTAGTAGTCTGGTCCACAATCAACTGCAACATGGATGGCTGCTGTAGATCGCTGCAGTGTATCTTGGATTTGAGGTATTCATCATATCTGCATGGATTAAAAAAAAAATATATATAAAACCAATTAGGGAAAACTGTAAACATTAAAACTAAATTATTTTCCTATGCACAAACATTAATTATTTTTTTTAATTATGTAAGGATTTTTCCCACAGTATAGGGAATTTATACACTTTTTCATCTAGTGATGGGACACTCGTTAATCGAAATAAATATAACGTATGTGTCATGGATCCCGAGTCACGTGACCATGGACTCTTATCCTGAAATCGCGATCGGACTTTTATGTTGAAGTGTACCGGGTTGCCGCCATTTTGGTTTATCCACATGTTAGTGCGATCATTTGAAGACCAGGTGTTTTATATCTGTGATTAATGACAATTATCCTGTGTATGAGTGATTCCCGGTGTTATTTGCCAGATTGTCTGTGCTCTTTGCCAGCTCTCCAGCGTTTCTCTAGTCTCGTCCTGTCTTGTATTTTTGCCGATCCTGATCTTGTTTCTTGACCCTCCTTTTTTGCCTGCCGATTCTGGACCTGTTGTGGATTATTTGTTGCCTAACTTCTGCCTGTCTATTTGGATTACTCCTTGCCTTGTCTCTGCTATACTACCTA
>QKNR01014244.1:176101-197609 GCA_028031935.1 Paedocypris micromegethes | reverse complement strand
GTGTCTAGCTGTGTGTTTAACTGTGTCTGGCTGTGTGTTTAACTGTGTCTAGCTGCGTGTTTAACTGTGTCTAGCTGTGTGTTTAACTGTGTCTAGCTGTGTGTTTAACTGTGTCTAGCTGTGTGTTTAACGGTGTCTAGCTGTGTTTAACTGTGTCTAGCTGTGTTTAACTGTGTCTAGCTGTGTGTTTAACTGTGTCTAGCTGCGTTTAACAGTGTCTAGCTGTGTGTTTAACTGTGTCTAGCTGTGTGTTTGACTGTGTTTGACTGTGTGTTTAACTGTGTCTAGCTGTGTGTTTACCTGTGTTTGGCTGTGTGTTTAACTGTGTCTAGCTGTGTGTTTAACTGTGTCTAGCTGTGTGTTTAACTGTGTCTAGCTGTGTGTTTAACTGTGTCTAGGCTGTGTGTTTAACTGTGTCTAGCTGTGGTTTAACTGTACTGGTTTACGGTGTCTAGCTGTGTGTTTAAAACTGTGTCTAGCTGTGTGTTTAACTGTGTTTGGCTGTGTGTTTAACTGTGTCTAGCTGTGTGTTTAACTGTGTCTTGGCTGTGTGTTAACTGTGTCTAGCTGTGTGTTTAACTGTGTCTAGCTGTGTGTTTAACTGTGTCTACTGGTTCTGTGCGTTTACTGTGTCTAGCTGTGTGTTTAACTGTGTCTATGGCTGTGTGTTTAACTGTGTCTAGCTGTGTTTAACTGTGTCTAGCTGTGTGTTTAACTGTGTTTGGCTGTGTGTTTACTGTGTATAGCTGTGTTTTAACAGTGTCTAGCTGTGTGTTTAACTGTGTCTAGCTGTGTGTTTAACTGTGTCTAGCTGTCGTGTTTAACTGTGTCTAGCTGTGTGTTTAACTGTGTCTAGCTGTGTGTTTAACTGTGTCTAGCTGTGTTTAACTATGTCTAGCTGTGTGTTTAACTGTGTCTAGCTGTGTGTTTAACTGTGTCTAGCTGTGTGTTTAACTGTGTCTAGCTGTGTGTTTAACTGTGTCTAGCTGTGTGTTTAACTGTGTCTAGCTGTGTGTTTAACTACTGTGTTTGGCTGCGTTTAACTGTGTCTAGCTGTGTGTTTAACTGTGTTTGGCTGTGTGTTTAACTGTGTCTAGCTGTGTTTAACTGTGTCTAGCTGTGTGTTTAACTGTGTTTGGCTGTGTGTTTAACTGTGTATAGCTGTGCGTTTAACTAGTGTCTAGCTGTGTGTTTAACTGTGTCTAGCTGTGTGTTTAACTGTGTCTAGCTGCGTTTAACTGTGTCTAGCTGTGTGTTTAACTGTGTCTAGCTGTGTGTTTAACTGTGTCTAGCTGTGTTTTAACTGTGTCTAACTTGTAGCTGTGTGTAGCTGTGTGTTTAACTGTGTCTAGCTGTGTGTTTAACTGTGTCTAGCTGTGTGTTTAACTGTGTCTAGCTGTGTGTTTAACTGTGTCTAGCTGTGTTTAACTGATGTCTAGCTGTGTGTTTAACTGTGTCTAGCTGTGTGTTTAACTGTGTCTAGCTGTGTGTTTAACTGTGTCTAGCTGTGTGTTTAACTGTGTCTAGCTGTGTGTTTAACTGTGTCTAGCTGTGTGTTTAACTGTGTTTGGCTGGTTTAACTGTGTCTAGCTGTGTGTTTAACTGTGTTTGGCTGTGTGTTTAACTGTGTCTAGCTGTGTTTAACTGTGTCTAGCTGTGTGTTTAACTGTGTTTGGCTGTGTGTTTAACTGTGTTAGCTGCGTTTAACGTGTCTAGCTGTGTGTTTAACTGTGTCTAGCTGTGTGTTTAACTGTGTCTAGCTGGTTTAACTGTGTCTAGCTGTGTGTTTACTGTGTCTAGCTGTGTGTTTAACTGTGTCTAGCTGTGTTTAACTGTGTCTAACTAGCTGTGTTAGCTGTGTGTTTAACTGTGTCTAGCTGTGTGTTTAACTGTGTCTAGCTGTGTTTAGCTGTGTGTTTAACTGTGTCTGCTGTGTGTTTAACTGTGTCTAGCTGTGTGTTTAACTGTGTCTAGCTGTGTGTTTAACTGTGTCTAGCTGTGTGTTTAACTGTGTTTGGCTGTGTGTTTAACTGTGTCTAGCTGGTTTAACGTGTCTAGCTGTGTGTTTAACTGTGTTTGGCTGTGTGTTTAACTGTGTCTAGCTGCGTTTTTAACTGTGTCTAGCTGTGTGTTTAACTGTGTCTGCTGTGTGTTTAACTGTGTCTAGCTGGTGTTTAACTGTGTCTAGCTGTGTGTTTAACTGTGTCTAGCTGTGTGTTTAACTGTGTCTAGCTGTGTGTTTAACGGTGTCTAGCTGTGTTTTAACTGTGTCTAGCTGTGTTTAACTGTGTCTAGCTGTGTGTTTAACTGTGTCTAGCTGCGTTTAAACTAGTGTCTAGCTGTGTGTTTAACTGTGTCTAGCTGTGTGTTTGACTGTGTTTGCTGTGTGTTTAACTGTGTCTAGCTGTGTGTTTTAACTGTGTCTAGCTGTGTGTTTAACTGTGTCTAGCTGTGTGTTTAACTGTGTCTAGCTGTGTGTTTAACTGTGTCTGCTGTGTGTTTAACTGTGTCTAGCTGTGTGTTTAACTGTGTGTCTAGCTGTGTGTTTTAACTGTGTCTAGCTGTGTGTTTAACTGTGTTTGGCTGTGTGTTTAACTGTGTATAGCTGGTCGTTTAACAGTGTCTAGCTGTGTGTTTAACTGTGTTTGGCTGTGTGTTTAACTGTGTCTAGCTGCGTTTTGTAACTGTGTCTAGCTGTGTGTTTAACTGTGTCTAGCTGTGTGTTTAACTGTGTCTAGCTGTGTGTTTAACTGTGTCTAGCTGCGTTTAACAGTGTCTAGCTGTGTTTAACTGTGTCTAGCTGTGTGTTTAACTGTGTCTAGCTGTGTGTTTAACTGTGTCTAGCTGTGTGTAACTGTGTCTAGCTGTGTTTAACTGTGTCTAGCTGTGTGTTTAACTGTGTCTAGCTGTGTTTAACTGTGTCTAGCTGTGTGTTTAACTGTGTCTAGCTGTGTTTAACAGTGTCTAGCTGTGTTTAACAGTGTCTAGCTGTGTGTTTAACTGTGTCTAGCTGTGTGTTTAACTGTGTCTAGCTGCGTTTAACAGTGTCTAGCTGTGTGTTTAACTGTGTCTAGCTGTGTGTTTAACTGTGTCTAGCTGTGTTAACTGTGTCTAGCTGTGTGTTTAACTGTGTCTAGCTGGTTTAACTGTGTCTAGCTGTGTGTTTGACTGTGTCTAGCTGTGTGTTTAACTGTGTTTGGCTGTGTGTTTAACTGTGTCTAGCTGTGTGTTTACCTGTGTTTGGCTGTGTGTTTAACTGTGTCTGGCTGTGTGTTTAACTGTGTTTGGCTGTGTGTTTAACTGTGTCTAGCTGTGTGTTTAACTGTGTTTGGCTGTGTGTTTAACTGTGTCTAGCTGTGTGTTTAACTGTGTCTAGCTGTGTGTTTAACTGTGTTTGGCTGTGTGTTTAACTGTGTCTGGCTGTGTGTTTAACTGTGTTTGGCTGTGTTGTTTAACTGTGTCTAGCTGCGTTTAACGTGTCTAGCTGTGTGTTTAACTGTGTCTAGCTGTGTGTTTACTGTGTCTAGCTGTGTGTTTAACTGTGTCTAGCTGTGTTTTAACTGTGTCTAGCTGTGTGTTTAACTGTGTTTGGCTGTGTGTTTAACTGTGTCTAGCTGTGTTTAACTGTGTCTAGCTGTGTGTTTACCTGTGTTTGGCTGTGTGTTTATCTGTGTCTGGCTGTGTGTTTTAACTTGTCTAGCTGTGTGTTTAACTGTGTCTAGCTGTGTGTTTAACAGTGTCTAGCTGTGTGTTTAATGTGTCTAGTGTGTGTTTAACTGTGTCTAGCTGTGTGTTTAACTGTGTCTAGCTGTGTGTTTTAACTGTGTCTAGCTGTGTGTTTAACTGTGTCTAGCTGTGTGTTTTAACTGTGTCTAGCTGTGTGTTTAACTGTGTCTAGCTGTGTTTTAACTGTGTCTAGCTGTGTGTTTAACTGTGTCTAGCTGTCGTTTAACTGTGTCTAGCTGTGTGTTAAACTAGTGTCTGGCTGTGTGTTTAACTGTGTTTGGCTGTGTGTTTAACTGTGTCTAGCTGTGTGTTTACCTGTGTTTGGCTGTGTGTTTAACCTGTGTCTGGCTGTGTGTTTAACTGTGTCTGGCTGTGTGTTTAACTGTGTCTAGCTGTGTGTTTAACTGTGTCTAGCTGTGTGTTTAACTGTGTCTAGCTGCGTTTAACTGTGTCTAGCTGTGTGTTTAAGCTGTGTCTAGCTGTGTGTTTAACTGTGTCTAGCTGTGTGTTGGTTAACTGTGTGTTTGAACTGTGTCTAGCTGTGTGTTTAACAGTGTCTAGCTGTGTGTTTAACTGTGTCTAGCTGTGTTTAACTGTGTCTAGCTGTGTGTTTAACTGTGTCTTTGGCTGTGTGTTTAACTGTGTCTAGCTGTGTGTTTAACTGTGTTGTGGCTGTGTGTTTAACTGTGTCTGCTGCTGTGTGTTTACCTGTGTTTGGCTGTGTGTTTATCTGTGTCTGGCTGTGTGTTTAACTATGTCTAGCTGTGTGTTTAACTGTGTCTAGCTGTGTGTTTAACAGTGTCTAGCTGTGTGTTTAACTGTGTCTAGATGTGTGTTTAACTGTGTCTAGCTGTGTGTTTAACTGTGTCTAGCTGTGTGTTTAACTGTGTCTAGCTGGGTGTTTTTAACTGTGTCTAGCTGTGTGTTTAACTGTGTCTAGCTGTGTGTTTAACTGTGTCTAGCTGTGTGTTTACCTGTGTTTGGCTGTGTGTTTATCTGTGTTAGACTACATGTTTAATTGTGTGCTTAACTGTGTGTTTAACTGTGTTCAGCTTTGTGTTTCACTTTGTTTTCTCGGTCGTGGGGAACGTACTAAAAAATAAAGTGAAATCAGTGGCCATTACAAGTGGCACACACACACACACACACACACACACACACACACAGAAACTCTTATTTCTCTAATGGTATAAGCCATCACCTTCATTAGCGCTGCAGGATTGGTCAAGAGTCAAACCTTAGTAATAGATCTCATTCATCATTACAACACACACACACACACACACACACACACACACACACACACACTCTGTCTCTCTCTCTCGTGCTGTCTTTCTCACTCAATTTATCATCTTTTTCCACCTTTTTTTGTATTACAGTAATCAGCATTTTCATATTAACACACTCGGCCTAGAAGCTTCACATTTACATCATCGTGGACAAACGAGTAATTGAAACATGTACCTACAGAACAGAGACCACACCCCCCGCTGCATATTTATCGCCAGCTTTGCATTTTTCACGCTTCAGAGAAGACGTTTGTCCAGAGGATTGGACGCTCTGACCATTAGACGCACAAAAGAAGCGCCCCTTCTCCTCCTCTTCTTCCTCTGTTCGCTTTCCTCCGCTCTCTCTCTCTCTCTCTCTCTTTGTGAGTATAAAGGATGGATTCCGGGCTTATCTCCACTTTACAATCCTGCGTTTGTTCCGCATGAGAGACGCGGGTTCTGCTCGGAATTTGATTATTATTTCTCCGTCCTTGTTTCAAAACAAAAAAAAGCAGTTCCGAAAATAGAGGGATGGAATCTGATGGATGGATGAGTTGAGCATTATTTGGCAGATGGATGGCGGATGGTTGGATGAACGATGAAAAGAGGATTGGTGAATGAGTGGAAAATGATTGATGACCATATGGACAGATGAAATAAGGTTGATGGGTGGATTGTGGATGGATAGATAGATGATTGATGAACTAAAGGATGGATAAAAATGGAATTTTAAAAGATGAACAATACATTTCTACAAACTAATAGATGGATGGTGAATGGCTGATAGATGACAGACGGATGGCTAGTAGATGAAATGGACAGATGAATGGATGGATGGATGGATTGGTGAGAAAAAGTGAAAAATGAAAAAATCATCCTCATCATCATCTCTCTCACTCTCTGTCTCTCTCTCTCATTCTCTGTCTGTCTCTCTGTCTGTCTCTCTCTCTCACTCTCTCTCTGCCTATCTCTCTCTCTGTCTCTCTCTCTGTCTCTCTCACTCTCTGTCTCTCTCTCTCTGTCTCTCTCTCACTCTCTCTCTCTGTCTCTCTCTCACTTTTTCACTCCACTCTCTGACTTGTTTTGAGATGTTTTCAGTCACACATGCTTCTTCCTCTTCTCTTCACCGAGAAAGTCTTTATCACGGACTCTCAGTTAGAATCCATCTCCCCGTCTGATGTCATGTGCTTATGAAGATGATTTCAGAGCAAAACCTCCTCTGAGAATTACAGAAATTAGATCAAGCTCTCCACAACTCAAATGCTAAGCTCTTTCGAATGAACACACACACACACACACTGTCGTAATCGTGCCCCGAGTCGGGCCAAGGGGAAGTGGTAGGAGCCACACAGATGCCAATATTTCGATGACAAAAGTTTATTGAGAAAAAAAAAACAAGGACTTACTAAAAGAAAAACAAAAAGAAATCTCCTCCAAGCAGGAGTAACGGTCACCAGACAGTCAAAGTGCTTCTCGTTCAAACCTTCAATTGTACTCCTGAACGCAAGAGACAGGTCAACACGCACAGTACATGTCCTTGGTACTACCGTCAGAACTCATACAACCTCTACCAACCTCATCCACCCTCACACAGTGAAAATGGCCTGGCTCTTAAAGGCCAGTTTTCCCGCCTAAACAAATTGGGAAAAACCATGTGCTACAGAGGGGGAAAAGGAAATAACTAAACCTTACAAAATCAATCTTAAACAGTAGCACAAGACAAAAAACCCAAATCTAAATAAATCATGAATAAATTAGAATTTAACCAAATCAAGTGACAATATATACATATGCAATCAAATAAAGACAGAAAAACAACCATCACCCACTACTCAAAATGGGCTCATCCTTAAACCTATAAAATGGCGGACAGAAAGGCCACGCCTCTCTTTGCCCAAACACAAAAGTGGTAAGTCTGCGGTGTCTTACATTTTCTAATAAAAGCCTTTAAACAAAAATGTATGAATTTTCTTTTCTGCAATTTGAAAACCTTTAGTGATCTGACAAATAAAACGTTGACTGTAACAACACAATAGTGAGTAGACCTGTAAAACATTAACCTGTTGCTGTGATGACACACACACACGTGCATCAGGGAACAGCGCCCCCATCTGATTCACTCACTAGTCATTCATGGTCACTCCATCTTTCACTGTGTTTTGTACGTTAATGTGTGTTTCTATAGTCACTTGTGGGGTCTTTTGGCCGGTCCTTAGGTTAAGTTTAGAGCAATTCAGTCGAGGTCAAAGGTCAACACAAAGGTCGCCGTTTTTGTGGTCACATCACTGAGAAAGTATTCGAATGATCGTTTTTATTGTAAAACATTTCGTAAGTTGATTTTGGTAGAAAAGTGTTAGCGATCGGCGGATTGGCACGGCATTTTACCTTTGATGTCTGTACCAAATCTGGTCTACCGTCTTTGCGCAAAATATAATAATAATAATAATAATAATAATAATAATCAGTGGTGAAATTCGCTCTTGATAAGCACACCCTGATTTTGCAGGCACAAAATGACATTTTAAATAGATTGAATATTAAAAAGTAAAAAAAAAATAAAACTTAAATAGAAGAAGTTAGGTGAACAAAAGCACTTCATTACTATCTTGACGTTTCCTGAAACTGAAAATTCTGGCTAAATACCCAAAAACTTGAATGGTAGATACAAAATAGCCATGTTAAATAATATTATTATTATTATTATTATTAATATAATTACAGCTATAAATTGTGATTATGAATAGTATTATTATAAATATTATGGTGATTATTATTAATAGTTTTATCCTTATTCGTATTAATATTATCATGAAAATTATTATTATTATTATTTCACTTGCTATGTCCATATAATCAACTCTTCCTGTGAAATATTTGAATACTGTATAATCACCACCTACTTTTTTAAGTTTAATAAACCGCAGAACTAAGACGGTCACAGAGATCTTACCTCCGGAACCGCTGAGGCCGAAGCTGCGCTGCTTTGTTGGAGTTGATCAAGATGATTCGTCAGATGTTTTGATATTATATTTTTTACAATAATTTATTGTATTATAAAAGGGGATATATTTATCGGGACGATATCGGCTTTACATGAAAAATGCGGCCTGTTTCACAAAATGTCCACTTTACGAACTTGATGTCGGCATGTGAATGTCGTATACAGATGTTTTGTCCTTCGATCTGGTTGTTTCTGTGAGTTTTGTGACAGGATTATAGTCCTGAGAGTGAAACACTGGTGTGATCAGCTGGACCAGACGGGGGCGCGGCTTCCTGACCAGCCAATCACAGCCTGTGTAGCTTTTAAGACATTTAATGAAATTGTGGGCATATTTTGACAGAGAGACAGAGAGAAAGAGAGAGAGAGAGACATGGAGAGAGAGAGAGAGAGAGAGAGAGAGAGTGAGTGAGAGAGACATGGAGAGAGAGATGTTACCATGGAGGAGAGAGAGAGTGAGAGAGACTGGAGAGAGAGAGAGAGATAGAGACGAGAGAGCGAGAGAGAGAGAGAGAGAGAGCAGAGAAAGAGAGAGAGAGAGCGAGAGAACGAGAAAGAGAGCAGAGAGAGGTGTGGTGTGGTGTGTGTGGTGTGTTGTGTTGTGGTGTGTGTTGTGTTGTGTGTGTGTGGTGTGTGTGGTGTGGTGTGTGTGTGTGCTGTTTGTTGTGTGTGTGTGTGTGTTGTGTGTGTGTGTGTGTGTGTGTGGTGTTGTGTGTGTGTTTGTGTGTGTGTGAGTTTGTGTGTGTTGTGTTTTGTGTGTTGTGTGTGTGTTGTGTGTGTGGTGTGCGTTGTTGTGTTGTTGTGTGTTGTGTGTGTGTGTTATGTGAGTTTGTGTTTGTGAGTTTGTGTGTGTGTGTGTGTAATTGATGCCCTCTGTCCCGGGCATCTGTCAAGAGCAGCATATGCTGGAGACCTGCACTAATGATTAATTAACACACACACACACACACACACACACACACACATTTATTTATTTGTTTTTCCATGATTACATTCTAAGAATGGTGAAACACAGTGCTTTTTCTCAGCACAAAATGTATCCTTCATAATCATTGTAAGCATTTATCATATATTTTAAATGTGTATATATTTAAATAAATGTAACATGTAATATTTAAAATGTAACATATTTACATAAATAAAAAGTGTGTGTGTGTGTGTTCAGTGTATTTCTATGTCGCTTTTTACAGTTTTTATTTCCTCAAAGTGCACGTGGTAAATCGTAGATCGTTGCCTTTTGTTCATTTGTCTGTTGGTGTTCAGATAATAACTACGACTAGGACTAGATAATAGTTACTTGAGTATAAACACACCCTGACATGCCCCGCACCAGTTAAAATTTCCATGAATGTGCTTTTTGCTGTTTTGACTTTCCAGAAACGTATGACTCTTTTACTAGAATAGTAGAAAAAGGATAGAACATATTTGTATAATTTGTAAATGTAGTGTAGTGTATCTCCACTAGGGGGCGCTGTGATTCCACTTGCTTGTCCATATATGGGCGTGTTATGGTTCTCACTGGTTACGGACGAACTAAAAACCAGTGGTGTAAAGTACTTGAGTAAATGGACTTAGTTACTTTACTTAAGTATGTTTTGTGCTACTTTGTACTTTTATATAAGTATATAAGCAACTCTGACTCTTTACTCCACTGTATTTGTGATTGAGTAGCAGTACTTTTTACATTACAGTAATGTACAAGTACAGTAGTTGTACTTTTTTTTTCTTGTAAAATGCGATACTTTGCTATTTTGACTCAAGTCTTTTTGAAATGGGTGACTTGTTACTAGTAACGGAGTATTTCTTACAGTAAGTATCTGTACTTTTACTCAAGTATGTCTGTCCAGTACTCTTTACTCCCCTGGTAACAACACAATTCCTCATGTTATTTTATTTTTTTCATGCCAGTGTTGTTTAGCCAATGCGTTTCTGCGTAAATAAATCCTTTTTCTCACTCTTTTTCTCACTCAAAAAAAAACAACACACACGCTGCGTAAAGACGATGTATTACCGTGTGTTTGTCATCGCTCCTGACTTGAAATGTGGAAAAGTGGGCGCTTGAATTTACACGCTTGTTTGAAATATGTGCAAATAAGCCCCTCCCCCAGGTTTTTGAGCGTCTAAATTGGGGGAAAAGGTGGTGCTAATAATTGCGTAGCGACGTTCCCACACACAGACACACTCACACACACACACTCACAGACAAACACACACACTCACACACTCACAGACAAACACACACTCTCACACACACACACACACACACACACACACACACTCACAGACACACACATACGTTCACAGACACACTCACATACTCACAGACAAACACACACTCACACACACACACACTCACAGACAATCACACACACACACACACACACACACACACATCTGAAGGTACTGGTTAAGGAGCAGAGCAGATGGAGGCCGGTAATAAGCGCTTGTGTAAATCTGTTCTCGTGTGACGTTCGTTGTGAGGAGAAAATATGAAGAGAGTCGGGAATCACAAATCTCAATAAAGTCTCAAAATAGAACTCAACATCTCAAACGTTGGAAAAATCTATATTTCTTATAAAAATAATATTTCTTCAGTTCCATTTTCTCATCCACGTTTCCATTTCTGGGTCACAAAGCTGGAGCCAATCAGGAGCTCCGTGCCTGATGATTGTGCAGCCAATCACAGAGCGGGACAGAGTGAGAGAGAGAGAGAGACAGAGAGAGAGAGAGAGAGAGAGAGAGAGAGACTTTTTTTTTACTTTTTCAACAGTACATTTTATTACATTAATTAGTAATCAGTATTCATTTTACGATTGGACCTCCGCGTAAAGTTAAAAACAAAAGTATAATTCTCCTTCCACCACTGAACATAACGCTTCATTCATGCACCAGATACATTCAAATTGCAGCAGATTGTTTACAAGTTTGTAAAAGTTATACTCCACAGTGATTCTGGACTTGGTTAACATTTTAAACGTTCTCACAACATCAGCATCACCGTTGTTCTCAATCTGTTTTTGTCTGCTCATGTAAATGGACATTTTTGCTTCCCCCAGAATGAAGTTCAGCAGCTGACATTCACTGCGTCTGCTTTTCACGTATTTAAAACCAAAGATAAAAACTTGCACCGAAAAATGTTCATTAAAAAAAGTAAAAATCCTTTCTAATTCCTCAAACAGAGGTTTTAGTCTGGAACACTGGCTGAAGCAGTGAAACACCGTCTCCGTCTCAGGACAGAAGGGACAGTTCTTCATCACGTCAGGGTTTATGTGACAGACCATGTTGTTCACTGCGATGATGCCGTGTGCGACCCGCCAGTGGCTCTCTTAGTTAATGGTGGTTTGTACATCGCCCTCCACTGCGGCCTGACCGCCTCATCCACCCCCAGAACCCCACGCCACACCGTGTCTCGCTTCTTGTCTAGAGTCTTTTTGTGGAAGAACTTCACGCATGCTCTGTACAGTTCTTTACCATTGGTCTCATTGAAGTTCAGATCATTGTTTTTTTGCTCCAGGAAAACTCCTGAAAATCCAGTCAGTTTAGGGGAGACGAGCGTTTTTGGGAACGGGTCAGTAGGGTCAGGATGAATGCTGTGATTTTGGAAGTTTTTTTAGCATTGTGAGTTCTTGTGCTGTGAGGGCTGAGTGGAACTTGTTCAGTGTCTGCATAACTGTTCTCTCAGACCTGATCCCTGTTCGCTCTGCCACTGCTCAAGCATCGCTGAGTTCCTCACCAGCCAGGGTCACCAGGTCTCTCAGGTTGAAGACTCCAGCTTCGCTGAAGGCCTCGGCTTGGCTTCTGCTGGTCTCCAACCTTGTTCCTGGCATTAGTGGTTCCTCTAGGAGCCAGAACAGAGATGATGTTGGTGGTGGTCTCTTCACATTGAAACAGCTCCATGTTTTAAAGACACTTTGGTAGAAGGCAGGCAGTTCAGAAGTGTCTATTGTTTCTGGATCCACCAGGAGCAGGGATCTGTCCATGTTTCGCTTCTCAATAGTTCTCAGTATGCATCTGGATACAAGCTTCCAGCTGAGAATTTGTGGTTCGGACAAAAGCTTTTGCAGAAACTGTAAACGAAAAGCAGCAGTTCGACTTTGTAGGTGGACCAAGCCTTGACCACCTTCGTCTTTTGGTAGGCACAGGACACCCTGGGGCACCCAGTGAAGCTTGTCCCAGAAGAAATCAGTCAGCAGCGCTTGTACTTTGGCCAGGAGCGGGGCAGGAGGATGGACACAGGCCAGGCGATGCCACAGCATGGAGGCGAGCAGGTTTGATGATGAGAGCTCTTCCTCGGTATGACATTGCTGGTTTAGCCATCTCCAGCTGTCCAGTCTTCCCTTCACCTTCTCGACCACTCCTTCCCAGTTCTTCTGGACCACCTCCTCGTCACCCAGGAACACTCCGAGATACTTTAGACCACCACGTTTCCATTCCAGGCCTCCAGGAAGATCTGGATTTCGCAGTGTTTAGTTCCCATGTGACTGCTTCACTTTTTGCCCAGTTTATTCGTGCAGAGGAAACTTTTTCAAAGTCCTTGGCAATTTTCTCGAGGCTCTTAATGTCTTTACTGCCTTCCACAATTACCACCACATTCATCAGCGTATGCTGACAGAAACCACAGAGTCTGTGCAACCTGGAACGTTAAAACCAGTGAGACTGTGTCTCAGTCTAATTAAAAAAGGTTCAATGGTTAAAACATACAGCATCCCAGAAAGAAAACAGCCCTGTCGGATTCCTCAACCCACCGGAAAGGAGCGCATAAACCACCATTAACCTTCAGCACACCCTGAATGTCTTGTACAGCGCTTGAAACGACCCGAATAAAAGATGAGCTAAAACCAAACGCTTTTAAAACATTCCATAAAAAACACATGTTCAATTCGGTCAAATGCTTTCTCTTGGTCCCATGAGATAAGACCAATGTTGGCCCCGCACACCTTTGCTACGTCAAAAATGTCTCTGATTAGGGACACATTGTCATGAATGGACCTTCCTGGAACACAGTAGGACTGGTCTGGGTGGACGACCTCCTCCAGCACGTTTGCTAGCCTGGTGGCCAGGACTTTGGAAAGCATCTTGTAATCACTACAGAGCAGTGACACTGGTCTCCAGCTGCTTATTCTGGTAAGATCCCCTTTTTTAGGAGCAGGGTGAGGACGGCCCTCCTGCAGCTCTGAGGTAGAGAGCCTTCTTGTAAGCTACTGTTTAGAACTTTGAGTAGGTCTTCACCTATTATCTTCCAGTACGTTTTGTAGAACTCTACTGGAAGTCCGTCGATTCCAGGACGCGGCATTTTGCATTTGGTTTAGATTTTGATACATCTCATTTAGTGTTATTGGTTTCTCCAGTTCCTTGTTGCACTCTTCGGATATTTGCGGTAAGTCGTTCAGAAAACCTTGTTTTGGATCCGTCTGGCCCTGTAACTCACTGGTGTAGAGTTTGGTGTAGAAATCAACAGCTCTCTGCCCGTATCTGAATCGGTTCTGTATCAATTTGTCATTCCGCTTTTCAGCGCAGTCAAAACACGTCTTACACCACCATTTTTTCTTTCTAAATTAAAAAAAGAACTTAGAGGGAATGTCCATCTCGTTACAGTTCTGAAACCTGGATCGTGTCAATGCTCCTTGAGCCTTCAGACCTAAGATATCTGCCAGTACTGATTTCTTGCTTTTATAATCTCTTATATCATGATTTTCAGTTGGTACTTTCCCTTGTATTACACACATTTCTTCTTCTCATTTTTGGATTTTTCCCTCTAAATCTTTGGTGACATTCAGGGTGTGCTGTTGACAAAGTTGTTTGGATCTGTATTTTTCCATAATCCCACACCAACTTTTTAAATGCTTAAAATCACTCTTCATTTTTTTTAAATTACCCCAAAAACATTGCAATATATCATAAAAATGAGGGTCATTTAAAAGCGTGGTATTAAAATGCCAATATGCGCTTCTCGTTTTCTTTGCAGTTGTTGTAACATTATAAAACACAAGACTGTGATCGGAAAACCCAACAGGAACAATACAACACCTATTGAAACTGTTCAGATGCTGTTTGGCCACATACAGTCGGTCTAGCCGTGCTGAAGACAGCGTGTTGTCCCTGACGTGAGTCTTAGGGTTAAAAACTCTCCACACGTCTCTCACACACAGCTCATGTGTTGTCAGCATTTCAATGAGTCTTTTGCGTGATGGAGGATGAGGTTCCAAGTGGTTTCTGTCCTCGTTTGACTCTGTGCAGTTAAAATCTCCAACTAAAAACAACATTTCATCTCCTTCATGTTCTTCTAGAGTCTTTGCTAATGTTTCTAGAAATAGCATCCTCTCCAGAGTTTGTGTGGGAGCATATACGTATGCACAAGAAAGTAAATACGGTTTCTTTCATTTTTGCCGTAATTTTTAGCATTCTGCCTTTTATTATTTCTGCTGTCTTAACATCGTCAGGGCTGAAAGTTGAATTAAAAAGGACAGCGACTCCTCCACTACGTGGCTGAGAAAGACAGAACCTTTAAACTCTTTTTTCCATTCCAGTTCATTATTGACGTCACAATGAGTTTCCTGTAAGCACAACACATCTATTTTCTTTTGTCTCTGGACAAATCTGGACCCCTTTTTGGTTTTTTGTGACTTTTAAGAAGGTCTTTATTTTTTCAGTGGTGCAATCATAGCAAGGCCATTCACTCTGTGAACACGAGGAACCACATTCAGAGGAGTCACTCTGAGTTTCCATTTCTTCACTAAAATCTTCTGCTTTTTTCATTTTTGACATTGTTTCTTCATTTCTTTTTTTACGTTTCTGTGGAGTTTTAAACAGGTTCTGTTCGACTTCCATGATTGAGTCCATCTGGTTGTGGAGATCGCTATGGACGTTTCTAAGGTCACCTCTGTCTAGCTCCGTCTCCGTTTTCTTCTTATTGTCTTCCTTGGGATTCAGATGTACAGCTTCATCAAATTTCATTAAGTTGTCCTCTTGTACCAATCCATCAGATTTGATTTTTACAAATCCATTTGACTTTTCTTGTGTGATTTCGTGAAGTTTATTCTGCACATTTTTTTGATCAGGTATGATTTTAACAGTTTCATTAGATTCCTCTTAAATTTTTTCGCGCGGTTTATTTTGCACAGCCTTGGTATTAGATCTTGTATTTACAGTTTGTAACGCCAGCCCGGATGCGCCACGGGAATGCGCCAAAAGAAACAACTAGGCAGCTGATAGGAAGCTCACAAAAATACCTTTATTTGCCAGTATATCTCCGTCCGCGTTACCCGTGGGAGAGCGTTACAAAAATAAGAACGAAAGACAGCAGCGGCAGAGAACGGTAACGGAGCTACATGCTCGTCTCACCATTCACGGTCTCCGTCTGACGTCACTATGGCTTAAAGGAACATTACCTTCCTGGCCGTTACAAGTTTCAGTCGATTTAACTCGTATTGAATCTTGAGGTTTGTTTTGCACAGTTTTGTTGTCAAGTTTGGTTTTTACAGTTTCATTCAGCTTTTCTTCGTTCACTTCGTTCACAGTCGCGCTGTTCACTCTCCCGGCATAATGTACGCTCTCGGACCCGACAACATCCGCCACCGCCTCCATACACTCCTCCACCGAGCACCGCTCACCGGGCATGATCCGTACACCATGCCAGCGAGAGAACGCCACCGAGCCGCGAGACGCCGCCATGTGGACCAGCGACACGCCGATCGACCGCGTCTCACACACTCTGCACTTTACACTCCTCGCTACACTAATAAACGCTACTGATAGAAAAAAGTTGGAAACAACTCACTCAGAAGCATTCGCTCTCCAACCACGCTCTCACACACCTCCACACACTCGCTCAGCAACCACCCACGCATGCGCAGAGAGAGAGAGAGACATAGAGAGAGAGAGAGAGAGAGACAGAGAGAGAGAGACAGACAGAGAGACAGATAGAAAGAGAGAAAGAGAGAGAGACAGAGAGAGAGAGAGACTCTTTTAGAAACATTTTAACTTTTTTTTAACAAAACTTTTAGAAACGAGTAGAAACATTTTTACTCGTGCTTATTTTTAAAGTGGCCCTGTTTTAATGTCAAAAGTTACATTGTAAATATTCACTCATTTCAATGTTACGTAACAATAAATTTGTCAAAATGTTTCTGACTTCTGTACTGAATTAAGTGATAACATGCTAATTAAGAAGTAATACGTGTACAGAATTAAGTTTTTTATTTTGCAGTTTTAATCGAGAATTGTTCACCTTTTCTCAATATAAATGTATCGTGTGACAAGGTAATTCCCAGTAAAATACAGTGACGACATTATTAGATGTGAGCGTGTCGGAATTACTGTGTCAGCGACAGCGTGTACAATCAAGTTCATTATTTTTACATTTATGCTCTAATTACACACATATAATATATAAATATATATCATTTACGTTCACACACAGACACACACAGCCACAACATGTGTGCGTGTGTGTAGGTGTGTGTGTGTGTGTGAGTGTGTGTGTAGGTGTGTGTGTGTGAGTGTGTGTGTGTGTGTGTGAGTGTGTGTGTGTAGGTGTGTGTGTGTGTGTGTGTGTCGTGAGCTGATGGCGATCTTTGGTGTCACTCACGCGTGAAATTGGTTTATGTGACTCACAATGTCGCTTGGATGAAAGAGTTAAAGATCGAATACACACACGCACACACACACACACACACGTCTTAATGCGTTGAAGCGTGTCATTTCTGTGAGATTTGAAATCACAGATCGTTCAGATTTTTTTTCAGTAGCTTTATCTGATTTATTTGATTTTATTTTATTCCAGAAAAACGTCACATGGTTGTATATTCAAACGAGCTAATCAATTGTGTGTGTGTGTGTGTGTGTGTGTGTGTGTCTGCGTGTGTGTGAGTGTCTGAAAAATAATTAAATATATCCATGTTTATTATAAATAAATTATCAACACTAAATACATCTTAATAAGTCAAATGAATTAATACATTTTTTACTCATTAAAAATAATAAAAAATATTCACGCTTTTTTGTTTTGTTTTGGACCTTTTGTGTTAATTGTAGTGGTGTCAGTGGCTCTTCACTTTTGGGATTGAGTTCCGGAATGATTGAGGAGCGTCGGAATAAAGTCATAATAAAGGGAATAAAGGGTCCGGACAGTTTTGTTTTTTTTCGTCCGAAAAGTTTGACTCGCCAGCGACTCTTATTTTATCATCGCTCGGCCCGTGTTTTTTTTTTTTCGAACTTTTTAAATGTGTTCAAACTTCTAAACACACACATCTGAAGTGATTTATTTAACTGTGATGGGATTGAAATGATAAGATAAGATTAGATAAGATAGACTTAAAACCACTTAAAACTTTAAACCACTAGGGGAAATGTTTGTGTTTTGCAGCAGCAGAATGAAAGATAAATGAATAAATATGAAAGAATAAATATAACTATGTATTTTTAAATAAATATTAATATGAATTAAATTAGTACTAATGACTACTAAAGTTAAATACATATTTTTTAAATGTGTGGGGTTGAAAGTACAGATATTTGCGTTAAAAAATGTCTTTAAAAATTACTCAAGTAAAGTACAAGTTAGCCAAAATTCTACTCAAGTCAAGTAGCTACTTGACAGCGCTGGTTTTAATAAGAGACACATTCCTCGTGTTTGTAGTGTATTGTACTTTAAAAATGATTGGGTTAGAAACTTCAAGACTATGATCATGTCACGCTCACACTTGCTTTCAGTATGAGCAACGACGGGACCAAACACTGGGATGTGGAACAGAAAGGGATTTAATGAAAACAAACACTGAACACGAAGGAAACTAGAAACTCGGGAAAAACACTGGGGTCTGACACGAAGACAACAAAGCTACAACTATGAGCTCACATACGGACGAGATCAGACAAAGGGTCAGGTAAACACACAGGTACATATAGTGTCCAAAACAGATGTGAAACAGGTGTGCAGGGAAGAATCTGGGTCAGGGGGCGGAGTCTGTGATTGTGAGGTGGTGATTAGGGGATCTTGTGACAGAACCCCGCCCCAAAGGGCGAGCTCTGAACGCCCAACAGTCCCAACCCGCCCACTGACGGGCGGCGCAGACGACCTTTGGCGGACGGCTGGACGGTCCGCAGGTGAACTCAGGCGGACGGTCGGGCGGACCGCAGATCCCCTCAGACAGACGGCCGGGCGGACCGCAGACGAACTCAGGCGGACGACCTGGTGGGTCGCAGACGACCGGTGGATGACGTGGAGCCGTGGCGACGTCTGGGTGGCGGCGTGGGGCCGCGTGGACGCCTGGTGAGCGGGGTGGAGTTGCGTGGACGCCTGGTGGGCGACGTGGAACCGCAGCGACCCCTGGGTGACGGCGTTGAGCCGCGTGGACGCCTGGTGGGCGGCGTGGAGCCGCGGCGACGCCTGGTGAGCGGAGTGGGTCCGCGGCGACGCCTGGTGAGCGGCGTGGTGCCGCGGCGACGCCTGGTGAGCGGCGTTGGACCGCGGCTACGCCTGGTGGACGACGTGGAGCCGCAGCTACGCCTGGGTGGCGACGTGGAGTTGCGTGGACGCCTGGTGGACGGCGTGGAGCCGCGTGGACGCCTGGTGGGCAGCGTGGTGCCGCGGCGACGCCTGGTGAGCGCCGTTGGACCGCGGCGACGCCTGGTGTGGTCTTAGAAGCCGTCGACTCGGAGACTTGTGACTCGGAGGGCTCGGAGACTTGTGACTCGGAGGGCTCGGAGACTTGTGACTCGGAGGGCTCGGAGACTTGTGACTCGGAGGGCTCGGAGGCTTGTGGTGACTCGGAGGCTTGTGGTGACTCGGAGGCTTGTGGTGACTCGGAAACTGGTAACCCAAAACTGGAATGTTCAGGTGGCCCGGAACTGCATGATTCTGGGCCCAGGGAGAGGGACACGCGGTACCCGAACGCGCAAAGGGACACTACTAGGAACCGGAGGCAACTGGCCACGAGGATAAGATACCCGAGGACGTTCGTAGGCCTCAGAGCGCTCGGGGACCGGCGGCTCTGAAAACAAAAACCGGAACTAACGGAACTCAGGACGGGGTAACGCGAAATGCGGGAACTCAGAACAATCAAACTTAATAACGCTGAGACTGTGGGCGAGGACCCGGAGGACTCAGACAACGAGGGCTCGGACTTGGCTAACCCGGACTCGGAGGACTCAGACAACGAGGGCTCGGAGGACTCGGACAACGAGGGCTCGGACAACGAGGGCTCGGACAACGAGGGCTCGGACGGCCCGGACAACGAGGGCTCAGAGGGCTCGGAAAACTCGAACTCGGAAAACTCGGACGCGGAAAACTCGGACGCGGAAAACCCGGACACGGAAAGCCTAAACTCTGAGAACTTAGACTCAGTAAACTGTGGTTCGGATAACTCAGGCTTGAGGAACTTGGACCCGGTTAACTTGGACTTGGAAAACTCGGACTCTGAAAACTCGGACTCGGGACATTCGGACTCAAGAGGCTTGGGAAACCCAGGTCCAGGAACTGCTACCTCGGTAGCAGCTACTGTAGGACACGGAGGACTCGGACGTGGACGGTAAGGGCGGAACAAAGAACGTGCAGACAACGGATGGAACGAGGGAGACCAGAGAGCGAGGGAACGAAACGACAGGGAACGAAAAGACAGCGAACCGCGAACCGTTACTAGGCTGACACGGCGGCAGGGAATTAAAAAAATACGGGGGTAACTCGGATCACGTACACCGCGCGAAGAACAACCTCGCAGAGAGACAGACGGTCGCACCCGCCGAACATCCGGCGAACAAGCATGACGCACATCCGGTGAGCACGCGCGCAGACCATGCGGCGAACATGCACGCCAATCACTCGGCACACCAGCACGCCGAACCCCCGGCGAGCACGGCCGACGAACTCCCGGAGAACGAGCGCGCCGAGCGTCCGGCAAGCACACGCGCCCAACCTCCGCCGACCACGCACACCGGACCCCCGGCGAACACGCACGCCGACCACTCGACGAGCATGCACGCAGAGCACACGGCGAGTGCGATCGGCGAACGCCCGGCAAACACACGCGAAGCATACCCGGCGAACGCGCGCGCCGAGCACCCGGGACACGCAAAGCAACACACTCGGGAAAAAACTCGGAATATGCACACTCGGGAAGTATAAACTCGGGCTCAACAAACTCAGAAGACAGGGGGCTCGGCAACAGTCCAGGAGGCAAGTCTGGAGAGAGGAGATGGGGTAGAGTCTCAGACCTGAGGTCAGCAGGAAGTTGCAGTCTCCACAGCTGATGTTCCGGTAAGACTCCGCCGTTGAGCCTCCCTTCCATAATGTTGTGGTCTGATCTTCTGTCACGCTCACACTTGCTTTCAGTATGAGCAACGACGGGACCAAACACTGGGATGTGGAACAGAAAGGGATTTAATGAAAACAAACACTGAACACGAAGGAAACTAGAAACTCGGGAAAAACACTGGGGTCTGACACGAAGACAACAAAGCTACAACTATGAGCTCACATACGGACGAGATCAGACAAAGGGTCAGGTAAACACACAGGTACATATAGTGTCCAAAACAGATGTGAAACAGGTGTGCAGGGAAGAATCTGGGTCAGGGGGCGGAGTCTGTGACTGTGAGGTGGTGATTAGGGGATCTTGTGACAGATCAGATTTAGTCTTTATTGATTGATGTATTGATCTCAATCGCTGATATAATTGATGCAACACTGAAAGGTCTTATGATCAATAAATAAATCCATTCAAATAACTGACTTGTTTATATATTTAAGAAAATGAATTTCCTATTATAGTGTGTTGTGGTTCTGTTTATTTTTTTGCTGTGTTATTTATATTGATGTTAATGCAGGCGTGCTTATTTACACATTTTATGCCTCATTTAGATGTTTTTATTTACATATAATTGCCTGTTGTGACCTGCAATTATCAGACAATTAAAGGCTTTTTCAATTCAATTCAATTCAATAGTCAATTATAGACGTTTGGTTTGACAGTGTTTTATTTGATTCATGTTTTCTCATAGTTATTACAATAATAATAGCACATTATAAAATGATAATCATCCCTATTAGAATGTGTGTTATTATTTCGTAAACAATACGAAACACTCTCACTCTCCCCTCTCTCTCTCTCTCTCTCTCTTTTCTCTCTCTTTCACTTCTCCTATTTCTCTCTCTCTCCCTCTCTTTTCTCTCTCTTTCACTTCTCCTATTTCTCTCTCACTCTCTCTGTCTGTCTTTCTCTTTCTCTCTCTCATTCTCCCTCTTATTCTCTCTTTCTCTCTCTCTCTTTCCTCTTTCTTACTCTGCTAAATGTGATATTTAACAGGTAACCAGTGTAGCGACATTAACACTGGACTAGAATGGCTATACTTTAGTTCTGGTTAGTAATCTAGCAGCTGCATTCTGAACTAACTGAAGTTTATCTATTAGTTTAGCAGGAGAAGCTCCCAGAAGACCATTACAGTAATCTAACTGTGATGTCATAAACGCATGTATCAGTCTTTCAAAAGTCTTTCTCTCTCCATCCCTCTCTGTCTCTCT
>QKNR01014244.1:129155-143172 GCA_028031935.1 Paedocypris micromegethes | reverse complement strand
TGTAGATTTGTTTAGAATTGTTGTTATTAATAAACCAAAAATATATTATCGCGGTTTGTTGTGTTCAGTGGAGACAAGCTGTGATGATAATAATACTGATTATAGTGTGTTACAAATAAACAATGTTCAGAGAGAGTGAAAGTAATATTGCCAGAATAATAAATAAAGAATAATAAAGTTTGTTCCTGATCTGGTTTTCGCGAGCAAAAGTTTGTCGTCAGTGCACCATATAATCCTGTAATTACAGTTTTATATTTAGTAGGGATGCACCGGATATTTGGCCAGCGAAAATTTTCGATTTGCCGAAACACTTTTTTCACCGAAACAATATGGCCGAAAGGTGATGATGCAAGCAGAATAATGGCGGACCATTATTCCAGAGAGAGAGAGAGATATTGATAGATAGATAGAGAGACAGAGAGAGAGAGAGAGAGAGAGAGAGAGACAGAGAGAGAGAGATAGATAGATAGTAGGGGTGGGCGGTATAGCGGTATTAACGTGAATACCGGTATTGAGATGTGCCACGATATGGAATTTGCAGTATCGTGAATACCGTGGCACTTTCATGAATTTACCTTTTATACACAGATATCAACGCTTTAATACATTAAAATACATTTGTTTCATTATAACTTTTAATTATGACACAGATACATTCCTAATCAAATACAGAAAGCGTTGGAAGAAACTGAATTAATAGATCACCCGCGAGGCGCATGCGCTGTGCCGCTCCGTGTCTGTAATGCGCCGTTTTTTTTTGAGCGGCTGTTTTAGTGAGCGCGAGTACCGTAAAACGCGCGCACGAGAAAATTCTCTGCTCGTTTTATTTGGTCTAAGGCTGTTTTCGATTGTTAACCTTGGTCTCCGCAACTTTAGATTCAGAACGCGCGAGCGAAGAGGGGGGGGGGAAAGCGTGACCGGCGCGCTGGTTCTCTCCATTTTGTCTGTCTCTCTCTCTCTCTCTCTCTTCTCTCGCTCTCTCTCTCTCTCTCTCTCTCCTCTTGCACTCTCTAAAAGATAGACCGCAGGCCATTTAATTTAAAATGTTTTTTTTTTTTTTTTTTTTTTTTTCAAATAAATGCCTGGACTACTTTTAACAGATATACGGTATGAAAAATGACAGATGCTTCTCCAGGTTTCCCCTCGCGTTTTAATTTCGTACTTTATATAAAAAAATACCCCCCCACACACAATATCGTGATATAATACCGATACCGTCTGTACACTAGAAAATACCGTGATATGAATTTTGACCCATATCGCCCACCCCTAATAGATAGATAGATAGATAGATAGATAGATAGATAGATAGATAGATAGATAGATAGATAGATAGATAGATAGAGAGAGACAGAGAGAGAGAGAGAGAGAGAGAGAGATTGATAGATAGAGAGAGACAGAGAGAGAGAGAGACAGAGAGAGAGAGAGACAGAGAGAGAGAGATCAGAACATTCTTTTCAGAAATCAGAAATAAAGCCCTTAAAACTGTTCATTTGTTTGAATATGATCAGTTCTTTTTACCTGCTTATACGTTTTGAGTCGAGATGTAAAAGGAAGTGAAGTTTTGAAAGCTAAGCACTTTATTTGAACATGTATGTACTCGCTTATATTTAAAAGTAGCACGGCTTTTATGTCACAAGTTAGATAACATTGTAAATATACGCTCCGTTGGATTTTACACAACATTACGTGTGTGAAGACCGTTTATTTTTACAACCTTTCAGCAGGCCAGTAGGCGTGTCTATTATTGTTTATGTATTTGTTTTACGTGGCATTTTAGTTTGAATTATATTTTATACTCATGATTGTTGCATTATGCCTAATAAATATTTGCATAATTTATAACAAATTTAGTTTCATTTATTCTTTGAAACTTTATTATTAATGTATGCATTTGCAATGCCTTGATGTTAGCAAAGTTGGTGCACCATCATAGCAATAAATGCAATAATTGGGGTGCAACATCATTTCTTTCGGTGTTTCGGATTTCGGAATTTCTATTTCGGTGCGTCACTAATATTCAGACTGCTGATGACGGACGCTTGGGATTTGTTACTCGCACGATCACGACAACAGTGGGCGTGGTCTTCTCCGGCGAGGGGGAGGAGTGAGAACCAGTGCTTGCTGAGCGCAGTCTTTGTGTGTGTGTGCGCTGGTCTGGAGGAGGAGAGGAGGAAGGGATGTGACTCCAGTCAGGAGGAAACGTGAGCCATGCTGCTTTTATCAGCCTGATTGTTTGTGTTCCTCGGGGACGGCGCTTCCTGATGGCAGCCAGAGGAAGGTCTTGGCTGGCCCGCGCTTCCGAGCTTGGCCTACATACGTGAAGCTGGAGTAAGAGTGAGGCTTCAGGGTGAGAGTCCTCTACTCGCACTAGTGGAGGTGCCCCGCGTTACAGCCAATAAACACGGCCAGGGGGCGGGACAGAGAGGCTGTGGGGTTAATTACCCTGGAGCTCAAATTCAAATTTTATTTGTCACATTACTTTCACTTCATTACATCACTTTACTTGTGTTTTCTGCTACTTCGTACTTGTACTGAGTATCAAAAATAGAAGCAACTTTTACTCTCTACTCCACTGCATTTCTGGTTGAGTAGCTGTACTTTTCCCTCCACTACATTTGAATGGACACTGTTACTCGTTACATTTTGATTGTGCGCGACAAACCATAATCGATTTTTTTCACATACAAATTATATGTGGTACAACATGTAGTGAAATGTGTTTTTGGTCGTTCCAGCTTAAAACCTGGAGATGGGGGAGGTACAACAAAATGTGCAAGGGGGAAATACAATAAAAAGATAAGGAATAGAAATACGATAAAACAGGGTATAAAGATAAAATATGCTGTTCAAAATGTGCAAGGAAATACCAAAGAGATTAAAAAAAACAATAGAAATACGCTATAAAATGAAATATGCTATTCAAAATGTGCAAGGAAATGAATAGGTTAAAAGATAAAGTAAAAGGTTAAAAAAAACCCAATAGAAATACAATAAAAACAAAATGTGAAGATAAAATATGAAATATGAATGAAATACAAAAATTCAGAGATAAAAAGTACAACTGAAACACCGAAGTTAGTCGAAGACAAATATACAAAAGTGACTCGATTGATCACGTGCCTGCTGTTGCTCCACCTGCTTTTAATAATAACAATAACGATTGAAACTTCATCAAACCTTCATGCGAACAAACTCGGAGCAGTGGGCAGCCCGGGGGCATGTGGGTGTCAGTGTCTTGCCCGAGGGTTGAGGGGTGATGAGAGGGTGTGTGACTTGTTCAACCAGGGTTGTGGTGAGGTGGACTGGCCGTCTGTAGTTCTTGTGTGTGGGTGATGTCTGGGTGTGCATGTTGGTGGATTGGGTGGGGTTGTGTATGTGTATGTGTAGGAGGTGTATGTGTGTGTGAGGGGACGTGGCTGTACATGCGTGGAGGGGTACGAAGTGGTAGAGGAAGCGGGAGTTTTGGTAGGAAAGGTGGTGGAGGAACGGGGGATGGGGTTGTGGTTGGGATAGGGGTAAGGGTTAGGATAGGGTTACGGGGGATAGAGATGGGGTTGGGAAATGGGTTAGCTTTTGAGAAAGGGGTTGAGGTTGGGGTTAGGATGGGGGTTAGTGTGAGGATGGGGGTAGGGTTAGGATAAGGATTAGGGTTGGGATACGGGTTAGGATAGGTGTTAGGGATAAGATAGGGTAAAAGGATTGAGAAGAGGTTAGGGTAGGGTAGGGATGAGGTTAGGGGTTAGGGTTATGATGAGGGTTAGGGGTGGGATTAGAGATGGGGTTGGAATGGTGTGATGATTAGGAAAGGGGTTAGGTTTAAAGAAAGGGATTGAGGTTAGGGTTACTTTTAGGGTTTGGGGTTAGGCGTTAGGGGGTTGGGGTCAGGGGTTAGGGTTAGGGTTAGGGTTTGGGGTTAGGCGTTAGGGGTTAGGGTTGGGGTTAGGGACTAGAGTTGGGGGTTAATGTCAGGGTCAGGGTTTGCTCGGACACAAAGTCCAATTTCCTACCACTGGACCACAATTGTCCCATTTAATGGGACGTTTGGCTTGACCCGAGGTGAACGCATAAATCCATCCCGACAGAGGAAGGCGAGTGGCGATTAGAGATCAATCTGCATCGGGATTTGAGATGGGAGGATTCCGCTGGTTGGCGAACAGTCTTAGTTCTGATAAGAGACAGTCCTTCGCTCTGATCAGGTACCTGCGTTGATTTCCTTGAATTAGAATTCTTTGAATTCCTTGATTAGCGTTGGGTTGTTTCGTTTTTCGTTGCCACTATCTTTGTGTGCGACACTATAACGGTCAATATTTGCGATAGATAGATGCCCCCATCACTTTTGTCGGCACGCCAACTCAACCCGAGTCAGTGACTAGAGAACTTTTTTGAGTCCTAGCGTTTTAGCTGGCGTTCACCTTGTGAGAAGCTGGACCTGAAGAACACGGATGAAGAGGCACTGGAGTGTGTGTTTGTGTGTGTGCACGGGAGTGAATGAGATGGAGTTCTGCCGCTCGAGTGGACAGCGTTTCTATTTCTGTCCTGTCACCGTGACCCAGTATTTACAGTAGATTTCACCCGGCAGTAATCTCTCTCTCTCCCTCTTTTTTTCTTTCTCCCGACAGATGACAGAAGGGCGGAGATGTCAGGTCCATCTCTTGGATGACAGGAAGTTGGAGCTCTTGGTTCAGGTAGGCATCTTCACGCTTTGCGTCTTAAACGTTTCGAGAGACGGTGGAAAATATAAATTCCGCTTTTGATTTCGCCATTTTCAAGTTCAGGTTTGTTTTTGTAGCGCTTCTCTCAGTCTTCATCTGAGAAAATGTTCTCTATTTTTAAGATCATTCATTGGCAGGATTATGATAAGTGGCTTGGATTTTCAGTAGTGTGCAGTAGTCCAGTTCATTCTAGTTTAGTCCAGTCCATACTAGTCTTGTCTTTTCCAGGCCAGTCCAGTCCAGTCCAGTCTAGTCTAGTCTAGTCTAGTTTAGTCTAGTCTAGTCTAGTCTAGTCTAGTCCAGTCTACTGCAGTCCAGTCCCATCCAGCCCAGTGCAGTTCACTCTAGTCCAGTCCAGTTCACTCCAGTCTAGTTCAGTCTAGTCTAGTTCAGTCTAGTCCAGTCCAGTCCAGTCCAGTGCAGTTCAATTCAGTGGGTGACTGGGTCTGTGGGTGACTGGCACCCTGGGAGTCGTGTCTATGGGTGACTGGTACAGTGGAGACGTGTCTATAGATCATTGGCAGAGTGGGGGGCGTGTCTATGGGTGACTGGCACCGTGGGAGGCGTGTCTATGGGTGACTGGCACTGTGGGAGGCGTGTCTATGGGTGACTGGCACCGTGGGAGGCGTGTCTATGGGTGACTGGCAGAGTGGGGGGGTGTCTATGGGTGACTGGCACTGTGGGAGGCGTGTCTATGGGTGACTGGCACAGTGGGAGGCGTGACCACAGGCTAGACACACCCACAGCTGAAAGACTCCTTGGCCACTGATGAACAGGAAGTTGTTGTGAGATGATGAGTGTTGGGATACGCAGCTTCTTCTGGAGGGACAGAGGTGGTGTCACATGATCTGAGCTTGACGAGTCCCTCATCAGGACCACCACACCTGATTATTTGTTCACTCTTGTGGTGATTATTTGTCGTGTGGTAACCGTGGCCATATTTCACTCCCGTGCGGGTCGACGGGTGTGGTCGGGACTGTCGGGTGTGGTCAGGTGACCTGCTTCCTATCGACGCTTCATCCGTCACTCCTCTTCTTCGTCCATCACTCTGTTCCTCACTCCAGACTAACGATGATTGAGTCCATCCTCTCTTACTCTCAGTTTATCTCTCTCTCTCACTCACTCACTCTCTCACTCTCACTTTCTCTCACTCTCTCTATCCGTCTCTCTCTTTCTCTCTGTCTCTCTCTCTCTCTCTCTCGCTCTCTCTCCCTGTCTCTCTCTCTGTGTCTCTCTCGCTCTCTCTCCCTGTCTCTCTCTCTCTGTCTCTACCTCTCTCTCTCTCTGTGTGTGTCTCTTAATCTGTCACTTTCAAATTTAGTTTTAACATCTCAATTCCTTTTTCTTTTTATTAATCTCCAGCTCTCTCTCTTTCTCTCTTACAGACTTTGTCCATCTTTTTCTCATGACTGCCATTCTTTCCTCTCTCTTCTGTATCTCCTTCGCTCTCAAACTTGGTCAAACGTCCACTGCCTCCTCACTGCTTCTCCTCTTTCTATCTCTCTCTCCCTCTCACTCTCTCTCTCTCTCTCCTTTTCTCTTTCTCACTCTCTCACTCTCTCTCTCTCTCTCACCTTTATCTCCCTCATTCTCAAACTCTGTCATGCTTTCTTTTTCTTTCTCTTCTACTCCTTCTCTCTCTTCTTTCTCACTGTTATGAGCATATTTCGACCCTGAAGATGTATATCTAGATGTTTTATCAAACTACTAAAGGGTCAGTGTTCTTTTTCTCACACATTTCCCTTTGCTTTCTGATCCAGTCTTCTCGCGTTGTTCTCGTGGTTGTTTTCTGGCTCTTGTTTTTTTTCGTCACTTTACCTGAGATTGTCACAATAATTGTCCAAGTCCCATCTGCCTTTATTTACTGCTGGACCTGCTGGATCTTCTGGATCTTCCAGGATTGATTTGTCTTCCTGGAGAAGATCCTACACAGTCCAGCTCAGATCGAAACGGCGTTTGTCGGGACGAGCTGATGTTCCTGTGATTGTGAGGAAGCGTCTCGTCTGATTCGTCAGGATTTGTCGTTTTTTCTCAATCTTTTTAAACCTTCGGGTTTAAAATGCCACTTTCAAATTATAGATGGAGAAAAGGAAGAGAGAGAGAGAGGGATGAGAGGAGGTAGAGAGGAGCACCGTGAGAGTGACAGGCGGAAGATGAAACGACTAAAGAGTCGATGTAAAAAAAACGACTAAAGAGGAGTAAAGAGAAGGATTGAGAGGAGAAATACAGTGTTTGTGTCAGCGATCTATCAGCGACTCTTCAACACCTTTAGGAAAAACAAACCACGACACGTGTCGGAGGAAGTGACTGCAACACTGTTCTAGTTGCAGAGCGTCTGAGAGCGCTCTGATTGGCCAGTGCTCATCAAGACACGCCCTCCAAAGGAAACGCACTGGCGCGCGGCTCTCTCGGTTCTATTCATTGCACGCTGACAAACCGAAAGTAGAAAAAAATGCAACTGTGGTTAATTGACGCGATTAAGGACTTAAAATTAATCACGTGCGTTAATGCGTTAACTTTGACAGCACTGATTCCTAATCATGTAAAAGCGTCCTTAAACATTTGACAAGATGCTCGTCCATCGCTGCTGGAGGATTTTGATTGGCCGGTGGATTTTAAAGACACAAACTCGCTGTGTTAAACCAGTGGTGTAAGGTACTTGAGTAAAGTGACTTTACTCAAGTATTTTGGCTACTTAGGTACATCCTGGCACCTTTGACTTTGACTGACTTTATGTTCTTTTTCAGTCGATTTTGTTCTGCCATGTTGAAACACTGAGGCGTTAATTTCATTTCGATATTAGGAAATAAACCTCGTAATCAAAGCGTTTCTCGTTTTTCACATTTCCTGACGTTTTTTCAGCCTAAATTACTCGGTGCGAGTGAAATACTGAAGTTCTCCTCACATTGGAGACTTCACGACTTCTACTCAAGTCTTTTTGTACCGGCTGACTACTCTCGGTACTTTTACTCCAGGCTTTAAGTAGCTGTGATGAAACGTCTGTGTTTGTCTCTTCCAGCCCAAGCTGATGGCCAAGGACCTTCTGGACCTGGTGGCGTCGCACTTCAACCTGAAGGAGAAGGAGTACTTCGGCATCTCCTACGTGGACGAGACGTACGTCCACTGAGTGGAGCATGCTGGGAGAGTTTGGTTTCCCTGGTCACGTTTAAATTCGGTGTTATTGATTTCACGATCCATACTTTTTTCCCAATTATTCCGAAATTATTCAGCAAAAAGTTAATCTTTTTCACTCTCCTTTACCATTACTTGGTTTTTCTGTTTAAATTCGGCGTTATTGATTTCCCGGTCCACACTTTTTTTCCCCAACATTTTTCCTAAATTATTTCCAAATTGTTTTCGAAAAAATTCATCTTTTTTTGCTCTTGTTCACTATTACGACGCTTTTCTGTTTAAATCCAGTGTTATTGATTTCCCGATCCATATTTTTTTTTTTTTTTTCAAATTTTTCTAAAATGTTTTCCAATTTTTTTTTAATTCATCTGTTTTGTTCTCATTTAGATTTATGAGGCTTTCTTTTTAAATCTGGTGTTATTGATTTCCCGATCCATACCTTTTGTCCCAATTATTCCAAAATGTTTTCTAAATTATTTTCCATACAAATCCATCTTTATTGCTCTCGTGTAGAATTACGAGGCTTTTCGATTTAAATCCGGTGTTTTTGATTTCCAGTTCCAATGATTCCAAAATGATTTTGGTGTTTTGTAATAATGGTTCCAGAGACAGACAAGTTTAGTAGGCAAACTAAATACAATCATTAATATGTGAACAGACAGACCATAAAGCATCTGGTTCATATAACTAACTAAAAACATGCTCCGCTTCAGTCTGGCGTGCAAAGGCTCATGGGAGTCCAAGGCCTAGAAGGTGGAGTGCTTATGACTGGAATAGGTTTTTTAGAATAGAACTATTATTCAAGTAGAAACACCAGTGAGGTGATACCAGTCACGCGTTAGGTTTGTGAAAAAAAGAAAAACAATGGTATTCAATGAGATAATTACTGCAATTTAGTTTTTTTTGTTTGATTTTGTGCCTGAAATATCTGGAGCGGTGCTTCTATTGGCATCAATCCGGTAGCTGTTAATGTCTTAGGAGCATCTGTGTGTGTAATGTAATCTGATCATGACTGTGACGTCCATCACGTTCCTGATGGTGTGTAGGCGACACTGGCTAGGAACACAACATCTTAGGAGAAATAAAATACCCTATATGTGCAAACACACACACCCCGTTTTTTTTTTTTTTTTTAACAAATTTACAAGCTCAAAAACGTATATTTGCGATTCACATTCGCATATACACGTAGATAATCTATTAAGCGCTACGCTAAGCTATGCTAAGCTATGCTAAGCTACGCTAAGATATGCTAAGCTATGCTAAGCTACGCTAAGCGAGGAGCAGAACCGATATCAGGAATAAATTCAGCTGCCAGGAAACACGACATCAGAGTGAAAACTAGGGAGGAGACGGATAAAGAGCCAATCACATCATCATCATCATCATCATCATCATCATCATCATGTGGTGTGGTTTTCTCAGGGGTCACTTCAGCTGGCTGCAGCTGGACCGACGCGTCCTGGAACACGACTTTCCCAAGAAGTCCGGACCCATAGTGCTGTTCTTCTGTGTCCGGTGCGTAATACTCAACACGTCTGCTTGTCTTCAATAGATTATACGTGTACTCATTTATATCTCATCATTATTAGCTGTTGATTACATATATATATATACGATATTAGACGCGTTTTTAAACAGGCATTTATTTTTTTTTTGGACACATTTCATCATTTTCATACACATGTTTTGTTGTATTGAATATTGTTAAAGTAATACAATAATAATAATAATAATAATAATATTTTTTTAAATAGTCATTTTATTATTAATCATTGATTTTATATATAAACGCTCTTAGAGCCATTTTAGACAGACATTCTTCATAATTTTCATACACTTTTAAATACACGTTTCATCATTTACATACACATTTCTTTACTTTTTATCATTTTTTTATTATTAACCATTGATTATATATAAACAGTATTACAATAACAGTATTAACTAAGTAAAGCACTATGTAAATAAACTTGAACTTATTAGACGCATTTTTGACAGGCATTTTTTAATACACATTTCATAATTTTTGTGCGCATTTCTTTTTTTTACTGAATATTATAAAAGTAATAAAAGAAAAAAAAGTATATATTTTTTAATAATTATTTAATTGTTAACCATATATAAACAGTTTTAGATGCATTTTCAAAATGTATGTGCATTTTTTAACACACATTTTTTTATTTTATTGAATATTATGAAAGTGATCAAATAATAATGAATGATTTATTCATTTTTTATAATAATTTTATTGTTAACCATTGATTATATATAAAGTGTATTAGACACATTTCATAATTTTCATACACATTTCTTCATTTATTGAATATTGTCCAAGTAATAAAATAATAAGAATTTTTTGTATCATTAACAATTGATGATGTATTAACAGTATAATAATAATAATAATAATAATATAATGATAATGAGTATTTGTAAGGCGCTTTTCACAGTTTTAACTGTCTATAAACAGACTCATTTTAGACAGGCATTTGTCATAATCTTTGTGCACTTTTTAACACACATTTCGTAATTTTCCTACACATTTCTTTTGTTTATTGTGTATAATGCATACGTAATCAAATAATAATAAAATATGTATAGTTGTTATATATACAGTATCAGAGCTTCCCTAGAGTCATTTCTATTGGCTACTGTCAGAGATCAATCAGATTCATTACAAGATTATAATAGAGAGAAGTGAATAATCTAGCTTGAAAAAATGTATCTATTTCCACCTTTATTATATTTATATATAATATAATTCAGTCATTCATAAATGTGTGTGTGTGTGTGTGTGTGTGTGTGTGTGTGTGTGATATTATGACAGTAAAATAAAAAATCAATAATAATAATGACTGTTGAATATTTTTATGTCGTAACACACACACACACACACACACACACACGCACACACCTGTAATTTATAGCATTTATTGACCGATTTTTTGAATTTTCTGAATTTCTTTCAGCAAAGATGAAAGTGTGACTAGGTAATCGACTAGCTTGGTCTTGAATCACCATATGCCTCCGAAACAGGAAATTGAGAAAAGGCGCATTTGCATAATTAATTAACAGAAAACATTAGAATTGTGTGTGTGTGTGTGTGTGTGTGATGCCCCCTGGTGGACACGGCGTAAAAATTCCCAGCTCTCTGTGGTTTACACACACACACGTCACATGGGCTCAAAATGTAAATAGTAAATATAAATATTTGTTTAAGATATAACTATAATAACTATAAAAGATACAAATAGAATTGTTTATCATAAAAACATTAAAAAGTCATTGTGTTTGTCATGTTTCATTCATTTATTGTCAATGTTTTTGCAGCAGGGGAATAAAACGCTTCTTACACGCGTGTTCACATTGACTTTTACTTTTTTTTTTTTTTTTTTTTTTGGTTTCTTTTATTTATTTTTCCTAGATTCTACATAGAAAGCATCTCTTACCTTAAGGACAATGCCACCATAGAACTCTTCTTCCTCAATGCAAAGTCCTCCATCTACAAGGTAAACGTGTGTGTGTGTGTGTGTGTGTGTGTGTGGTGTGTGTGTGTGTGAAGTAAAGAATACTTTTTTTTTTTCATTATTTAAAATGTTATTTAAAGCCTCTTTAAATTTCGCCCCCTGCTGGAATAAAACGCAATACGGGTCGTCTAAAGTGCCGTATTGTGAACTAATTGACAGACGACATTAAATACATGTTGTTATTCGACTTTGAAATACGTTGAGTTCACAAAAAGAATTAATGAAAAAATTAAATAAAAAATAAAAATAAAATCAATAAAAAAATGATGCACATTTCAGCACGAGACTTTTCTGGTGTTCTTCATTAATAAAAAGCACACTTGATCTCGGGATTCAGTCATATGTTTAATTCCGTTATTAGCTTGATTAATTATATCATATTATATATCATATTATTATGAAGCGTAATTATATGATAGTATTAATTACAGTATTGCCTCTCTTTACCAAATTCATTCGTTTCATAAAATGGAAATTTCGTAAAATGGGCCGCATTTTGCGTGTTAGTCGGAAAATCCGTCCCGATAACAAAATGTTCTTATAATGTGATAAAGTATCGTAATCACTGTAATAATAAACATGTCTCACTCGGGCTGTACTTTAGTGTGTAAGCATAATGAAATGGTTCCGTAAGTAAGATCTCTGTCTGAAGAATAGACAAAAACAGTTTCACACGTCTGGATCTTGTGTTTCACTCCTCAGATCTCGCTGCTTATTAGTGGTAGGGCTGCACAGTATTGAAAAAATGTGCGATATTGCTGTGGAATATTGCGATACCGATATTGCTTGCAATATAACATATGCTCACATAAAAAAAACCCAAACTTTCTAAAAAGTAAAACTACTGATGACTAAATGATACTAAAATAAACAGGCAATATGTTTTTTTAATCAAATCAAGCTTAATTTGGGCTGTAAACTGTCTAGTCGGAGGCAAACATTCAGACTAAAAGCCTCAGCAGATATAGTGATTTATGATTATTACCAATAGACTTGCAAAGATAAAATGCGTCGCTCTCAAACATTACACTCTATTCACACACAGTAGAAACACACAATCATCAAGATCAACATCAGCATCTTTTAAACACAATGTGTCCTTACCTTTCCTGCTTTTAAATACTAATAAATAATGCAAAATATGAAACAAAGTGTTCAGGTCTTATAACCGTACAATCACTAAGACTGTCTTATAATCAGCATCTTTTAAAATAAAAAAAAAATAACACAAAATAGTTTTATGTCGGATGTTTTTTTAAAACATATCCAGCCGTGTTTGTTTATTGCAAATTAACTTTGCGATATTTTGAACTGTTTGCGATCTATGTATTGTGCATCGAATTATCGTGATAACGATATATTTTCGATATATTGTGCAGCCCTAATCAGTGGTGAGAAGAACACTCTGAACATTCTCCTCACTACAGCATTCGGCCTGTCGTAGAGTGAAATGGTTTCGTAAACAGGGACGATGTTTTCTCGGCGACGCCCTTCGTAAAAGGAAATGTTCGTTAACAGTCGTTTGTAGTGGCGATAACTTATTTTAAATTGAGTGAATTTTTTTGTGAAAAAAAAAAAAAAAACAAGCGATGTTTTCGCCGTCACATTCCACACATTCCTTCCACGAGGTCACCGCTTTGCTTTTACATTCCAGTCGAGTGTCCAGTAGCTCCGGCCTTATCTCAGTGACATTCCTGTGACACACACACACACACACACACACACACTCACACACCCTGATGACGCAGCAGATCAGATTCAACGCGGTGAGAGAAGAGTTTAAGAGACTAATGCAGTGTGTGTGTGCGTGTGTGCGTGTGTGTGTGTGTGTGTGTGTGTGTGTGTGCAGGAGCTCATCGAGGTGGACAGCGAGGTGGTGTTTGAACTCTCCTCCTACATCCTGCAGGTATCTACACTATCCGCACCGCATCTGTGCACGTGCGTAAATAAGTGTGTGTGTTTGTGTGGAATGTTCAAAAGTTGTAGTTGACGTTTACGCTATTGTATTCACACGATACACACACACACACACTCACGTCAGAGCCTGAGGATAAACAATAATACACACACAGAAGGACACACACGCTGATGAATGGATAGAATAGATACATGGATGGATAGATGGATGGATGATAAATAGAAGGATGGATGGATGGATGGATGGATAGATGGATAGATAGATTGATAGATAGATAGAGAGGTAGATAGATAGAGAGGTAGATAGATAGATAGATAGATGGATGGATGGATGGATGGATGGATGGATGGATGGATGGATGGATGGATGGATGGATAGACGGATAGACAGATAGTTAGACGGGTGGACGGATGGACGGATAGATAGATAGATAGATAGACAGATAGAGAGATAGATAGATAGATAGAGGTAGAGAGATAGATGGATAGATAGATAGAGAGGTAGAGAGATAGATGGATAGATAGATAGAGAGGTAGAGAGATAGATGGATAGATAGATAGAGAGGTAGAGAGATAGATGGATAGAGAGGGAGAGAGATAGATTGATAGATAGATAGAAGGTAGAGATAGAGAGGTAAGATAGATAGATGGATAGATAGAGTAGAGAGGTAGAGAGAATAGAGAGGTAGAGATAGATGGATAGATAGATCGTGTCACTCTTCT
>QKNR01014244.1:105159-122702 GCA_028031935.1 Paedocypris micromegethes | reverse complement strand
TCTCTCTAACTTTCTCTCTTTCTCTAACTTTCTCTCTCTCGCACTCTTTCTCTTTTTCTCTCTAACTTTCCCTCTCTCTCGCTCTCTTTCTCTCTCTCTCTAACTTTCTCTCTCTTTCTCTCTAACTTTATCTCTATCTCGCTCTCTCTGTCTCTCTCTCACTCTGTCTTTCTTTATATATATCTCTCTCTCTCTCTCACTCATATATATCCATATCATATATATATATATACCCATATATCTCTCCATCGATCTCCATCCCTGTATCATTCTATTTCACTATTTCTCACACTCTTATTCTCCCTCGCTTTCTGTTTCTCTCATTCACTCTGTCTCTCTCTACTTCTATCTCTTTCCTTGTATATTCTATTTCACTCTCCTTCTCACTATCTTTTGTTGACTGTCTTCCTCTTTCTCTTGCTCTCTCTCTCAATCTCTCTCTCTCTCCAATACAATAAAAACAGAAATTGAATTCTATTAGTCGTGAACAACATGCTTATTTCGTCCTTTAGGGAAACATGTTTTCTGTGAGCTAAACAAGTAGTGATGAGATTTGAATCCCTCACTTCCTGCGGAGAGAAGCGTGAGAGATGACTCTGGGATTGATTCCTCCATCATTACATCATCACGCCTTCTTCACGCTGTTCAAACAACCAGACGGCCAGAGCGAGGAGAAATAAAGACCGCGCAAAACTCTGCTTAATAGTGTGGCTGCGAATACATAGTTCAGTATTTCATTGCTTTATTACAGAACACATGACGTTTTCAAATGTTAATACAGACTTTAATAACCAATAATAAGCGTCAAAGACTCACACTTATTTTCCCAGATTTTAGGCAGCGCACTCCATTGTGAGAGATTAGGAGTCCAGAGGTCTGGAACCTGTGGCCCGCGGGCCAGACGTGGCTCTTCTAATATAATAATGTGACTATTATAAATCCATTCAGCTCATGCTGCTCATGGAGCCAATCACAGCTCTGCGCGGGACAGCACCACATTTTCATTGGATGATGTTTAACGTCAAAAACCGTAAAGTGTGTTTGCCTTGTTTTCAACAGCAGGGCGTCGGTCACGCGGAGGACGTTTGGCCACAGTGGCATCGCCGTGCACACCTGGTACGCCTGCCCCGCCCTCATCAAGTCCATCTGGGCCATGGCCATCAGCCAGCACCAGTTCTACCTGGACCGCAAGCAGAGCAAGGTGGGCATCGGCAAATTCATCGCAAACCAGTCGAAAACCGATGTTCGGAACTTTTGATCGATTTCGTTTTTCCAGGTCGTTTTTTTTTCAATTTGTTCAGATCGTTTTTTTTCAATTACCGCAAGCAGAGCAAGGTGGGCATCAGAACCTCATCGCAACCTAGTCGAAAATCTAAATCGACGTTCGGAACTTTTAATCGATTTCATTTTTCCAGATCGTTTTTTTTCAATTACTTGGAAAAAGTCACGTGACTTCAGGAAGGATGAAACGGAACTAAACAAAGTCAAAAGTCCCACGTCCAGAAGTAGCACGACAACTGGAAACATTCTTAGCTCTTGTGTTTAGAGGAGAACGACTTGTTTGATACTTTTAGTAAGAAAATGTCGAAAATAGTGTATTTTGTTTCCAAACGTTATTCATTGTTACTTTTTGTATACAAACAACTGAGGGCTAAATTAATACAAATAGTCATTCATTAATCGTAATTGTGTTAAAATGCTCAATCAATCGAGATCATGATGTCCCTACTTGTACTTCTACTTCTACTTGTGAGTCTCATCTCTGCTCTTTGTGAGCATCCAGCAGGCGTGAGGTTTTGCACACGTATCTGTCTCAGATTCCGCTCCAGGTTTCTGTTACGCTTTTAAATGCTGGGAATGTCGGAAAATCCGGTCACAGTGGAAGCAGCTGGCGGGCGTGGTCAACTCCTCTCTCTCTCTCTCTCTCTCTCTCAGAGTAAGATCCACGCGGCGCGCAGTCTGAACGAGATAGCCATCGACCTGACCGAGACCGGGACCCTCAAGACCTCCAAACTGGCCAACATGGGCAGCAAGGGCAAGATCATCAGCGGCAGCAGCGGCAGTCTGCTCTCCTCCGGTCAGAACACAAACACCTCCTTTAGTTTTCTTTAGCTGACATTCTAATGTGTTGCTCATTACCGCTGCGTCTCTAGTGGCGGGGTTAGCAACAGTCGTAGGTTCCATTGTGTGAAGTTCTTATATGTGATGGTTCCAATGGCTTGCAAGTTAAAAGAGTTGAAATGGTGCGTTGCTTTGGACTGTGAAGGTCTCTGTCGTCTCCTCACGCCTGATAGGATGGAGAGAACACGGCCCGTCTGTTATTCTGTTTCTGTTTACTCGTCTCACAGTCTTTCTGCTCTGTAGACGAAATATTAGGACTGATATTGAAATAAACCTGGATTTATAAGGTAATATAGGTAGGTGGGTAGGGTAGGAGGGTAAATAAGGTAGGTAGGTAGGTTAGGTAGTTAGTTAGATAGGTACTAACTAAATACCTAACTAACGAAACGATACTACTAAAGAAACTACCTAACCGACTACCTATCGAACCGCACACCGGAAACCGACCTACCATCTAACCGACGACCGAACACCTAGACCGATGAGAAACCGCACGACCGAACCTACCACCTACAGAAATCAACGAAACCAGACCGCCTGACTAACCTACGACCAGCGACTACCAGGACGATCTACGCAAAGACCTACCTACCAGATCTAACCTCACTACCGAACCCTACCTACCATCTAACCGCACCTATAACCGACCACTACAACCTAGACCACCCCGACCCTACACCTATCTAACCTCACTACCTAACCTACCTACCTATCTAACCTCACTACCTAACCTACCGACCTATCAACCTCACACCTAACACCTACCGACTCTATCGAACCCTAACGACCGAACCACCTACCTATCTAACCTCACGTACCTAACCACCTACCTATCTAACCTCACGACCTAACCGACCTACCGTAGAACCTCACGTACCGTACCAACCTACCTACCACTAACCCCACTACCAACCGACCACCTACTAACCTCACAACCACCGACCTACCGACAACTCACACCTAACCACCTACCATCTAACCTCACACAGAACTACCTACCGACCTACCTATCTAACCTCACTACCAATACCTAACTACCTAAACCTAACCTAACCTTACATAAACCTAACTACTACAACCTACCATCACCTACTAAACCACCTACACCTACCTACCCATCAACCTACTACTATCTAACCTCATACCTAACCTACCTACCATCTAACCGCACTACCTAACCTACCTAAATATCTAACCTCACTACCTAACCTAACCTACCTACCTATCTAACCTTACTACCTAACCTACCTACCTACCTATCTAACCTCACTACCTAACCTACCTACCTATCTAACCTGACTACCTAACCTACCTACCTACCTATCTAACCTCACTACCTAACCTACCTACCTATATCATCAGGTTGACTAGGTAGGCAGGTTAGTAGGTTAGTGAGTAGGTAGTTAGGTAGGTGGGTAGGGTAGGATAGTAGGTAAGTGGCTAGGTAGGTAGTTATGTAGGGTAGTTAGATAGGTTTGTTAGGTAGATAGGTATATAGGTAAGTATGAAGGTAGGTAGGTTAGGTAGATATGTAGGCAGGTATGTATATAGGGAGGTTAGGTAGGTTTGAAGGTAGGTAGGTTGGTTATTTGAGATTGGGTTAGGGTTAGGGTTAGGGTACAGTTCTTCCGAGGTTACTTATTCTTCATCACAGAAATGTTTTTTTGTTTTTCTAGTCATTGGCGCCTGTTGACTTGCTCACAGCCAAAGTCAGAGTCAGTCCCTGTGAAATGATATTTATTTATCTATAAAGTGCTTTAACAATATGCTAAGTTTAATATGCCACTGTGTTTCATTTCATCGGAAAGGCTTTCAGTGCAAATCAAATCCCCAGCATCACAAATGAAGCGTAACTGTGCTGTGCGCAGGCTCTCAAGAGTCCGACAGCTCTCAGACGGCCAAGAAGGACATGCTGGCGGCGCTGAGGGCCAGACAGGAAGCTCTGGAGGAGACGCTCAGGCTGAGGATAGAGGAACTCAAGAGCATCTGCATCCGAGAAGCTGTAAGCATCCAAACACAACTCACCTCAGAGAGAAAATTACTATTCGGACCATGTTAAGCAAGTATGTACGCGAGTCGGTAGAGTAAGTAAGAGAGAAATGTTCTCACATGCAGTTGGTCTTCTCAATTTTACCGAGAAGCGTTCTAGAAGAACGTTACCATCTGATTTATCCTGCAAATAGAGTTTGAACACAATGACAAAAACGGCAGAAATTGTGGTACAGCGGTACCCCGACTTACGAATGTCCTAGATCACGAAAATCTCGAGTAACGAAATGTGTCGCCACAAATATGTCGTCCCGAGTTCCGCAATATTTTCGATGTATGAAAAGAGCTTTTTCTTACCGCTGGCGTGCAGGGAGACGAGAGTCCAGACGTGTGTCAAACAGTTTGTTGCATGTGAAATAAACTAAATAACGACAAAAACTCTGGTTGTTTTCGAAATAAAAATAATAAAAATAAATAAAATAAGATCGTCTTCTCCCAGAATGCCGATGTTTTTTTTTTTCTCTCCTGTCTATTTGCCAAATAGAGTCATGAAATTGTGTCATAAAAATAAATTTTCGTAATTTTGCATGATTGGCATCATTTCAAGATGGCGGTAACCGTTCACGTGAGATCGTCCGCTACATCATTATATACTGTAGCTTTATAAACACCAGCCACAGGGCAAACTACACAACTGCTGTCTAACATGTTTATTACATTTATTACCAATGTTTTATCATTTAAAAATATTGTTTGTTTGAATTTATGAAGACATCGTACGGATTCGGTAACGAAATTTTCCCCCGCATGAAACGGCTCTCGGCTCAGATTAATTTGATAAATCGTAATACCACTGTAGTTGTGTGTCGTGTGTTTCTTCTCACAAAGACGACTGTGTTACAGGAACTTACCGGAAAACTTCCTGTGGAATACCCTCTGGACCCCGGAGAGGAACCGCCCACCGTCAGGCGCAAGATCGGCACGGCCTTCAAGCTGGACGAGCAGAAGATCTTACCTAAAGGAGAGGTGTGTGTGTGTGTGTGTGTGTGTGTGTGTGTGTCTGAAGCCAGTTGAAAAAGTCTCGAAAAGTTGAAGATAAACAGAGAGCTCGACGAGCCCCCTTGCTCCGACTGGTGCAAAGACTCTTGGGAAATGAAGTCCTGACCACTAGAATCTACTTTTTGTTATCTATCATTCAATTAAGACGATATCAAAATAATACAAGTCACAAGTTAGGTTTGTTAAATATATAAAAAAATAGTAAGTTTAGGAGAATATGAGGGTAATTGAATCAGAAACGTAAAATCTACTGATTAACTGAAAAAAAAATAGATTGCGATTGTGGAAAGTTCAGCCAGAATGTCGTGTTGTAGAGTGTGTCTGCACCTCAATAATGGGCAACTCAAACGGATAAAATAAAGTAAGAACAGTGGTACCTCATCTTACGAACGACTCGCACAAAATGTTCACTTTACGAAGAGAAAATATTGTTTCGGATAGTGACGAGAATGTTCAGCGAGTGTTTTTCTTACCACTAATGAGCCTGGAGATCTGAGGAGTGAAACACACACACCAGGCGAGGAAAACTGTTTTTTTTTCGTCAACACACGTCAACAAAACAAACAAAAAAAACGCTTGTACAGAAACATCACGATCACAGGCATCTTACTTACGGAACCGTTTCTTCTGTGTGGTTTCATTATGTCTACACACTAAAGTACAACCCGAGTGAGACGCTCCGAGACCTCACGAGATCACGCCAGATTCAAGATGGCGGACGTAACACGTTTTTGATCACAGTCATCGCGATATTTTATCATATTATCGCATCTGTACATTTTTATTGGGACGGATTGTCAGATTTGCGTTTTACGATCTGGTGTTGACCTGTCTTCCCGCCTGCTGCTGATTGGCTCAGGAGGAGGAGCTGGAGCGTCTGGAGAGGGAGTTCACCATCCAATCGCAGATCACGGAGGCGGCGCGGCGCTTGGCGTCAGACCCTCACATCAGCAGCAAGAAGCTGAAGAAGCAGAGGAAGAGCTCCTACCTCAACGCCCTGAAGAAGCTGCAGGACATGGAGAACAACATCAACCAGCAGCGCCTGCGCTCGGGGAAGACGCCCACGCAGCGCGCCTCGCTCATCATGGAGGGTAGGTGGAGCCGCGCCCCGGGGGATTGTGGGTAACGGCGGTGTGTGTCGCGCAGAGGCCGCGGAGGACGGCTCGCTCTCGGACGCGCTGCTGCTGCTGGACGACGGTGAGTGGATCCGCCCCCCCCCTGACTGACTCAACCCTGACTCCGCCCTGACTACACCCCCCTCTGACTGACTCCGCCATGACTCCACCCCCCTCTGACTGACTCCGCCATGACTCCACCCTGACTCCGTCATGACTCCACCCTGACTACACCCCCCTTTGACTGACTCCACCCTGACTCCGCCATGACTCCGCCTGACTCACCCTGACTCCGCCCTGACTACACCCCCCTTTGACTGACTCCACCCTGACTCCATCATGACTCCACCCTGACTCCGTCAAGACTCCACCCTGACTCCGCCCTGACTACACCCTGACTCCGTCATGACTCCACCCTGACTACACCCTGACTCCGTCAAGACTCCACCCTGACTCCGCCCTGACTACACCCTGACTCCGTCATGACTCCACCCTGACTCCACCCTGACTCCGCCCTCTGCAGATGACCCACAGGTGTCGCCGGCCGCCTCGCCGCACAAGGGCCTGCCCCCCCGGCCGCCGCCCCACAGCCGCCCGGCCCCGCCCCAGTCACTGGAGGGCCTGAGACACGCCCACTACCAGCGCGACGACTACGACAAGTCGCCCATCAAGCCGCGCATGTGGAGCGAGAGCAGCCTGGACCAGCCCTACGAGAGGGTGAAGAAGCGCTCCTCACACTCCAGGTGGGCCTAGCACTCCAGGCGTCCTCACCTTCTTCTCCTCGGGGCCCAAAGTTTACAGACGCTTATTCATCGCTATGCGAGGGCGGCACGCTTTTGAGAATAAATGAGTATTGCTACTCTGTTTGGTGCAAAAAGAAAACTGATGACAAGAGTAAAATATACACACTGAATAAAACTACACTATAAATAACTGATATATATCAAAACCAAGAATCAAGGTACAAGACTACAAAAGTGTTTGACAATTTGACAAAATATACATAATACAAATAACAGAGTGCACATAAGCAGTAAAATATTGTATATATTATATTGTTTCGCAATTATAATGTAGTAAATATATGTAGACATAGTCCTTTAAATAATAAGAATGTATATAAACATTACATCATAAAGTAAGTCTGTGAAATCCACAGATTAAAAGCTCATGCGTCATAAGTGACAGTTATTACACCAGTTATTACACACAGGTGTGCTTAGTAATTTCAGTAGTGTAGTAGTGTATTGATACCAGCTCGTATCTATTATTATTATTATTATTATTATTATTGTGATTAATAGTGTTTGTTGTGTGGTGCAGCAGTCACAGGCGTTTCCCGAGCACAGGAAGTGAAGCCGGAGGCAGCAGCTCTCTCCAGAACAGCCCGGTGCGCTCACTTCCTGTCTGGAACAGTCAGTCCAGCACGCCCTCCACGCCCGACCTCCGCACACGCAGCCACGCCCACCCCGCCAGGTGTGACACACCCTCCACAAGCTCAAACACCTGTCTGTTTTAAATGTCAATTACTCCAATAGTCAAAAATATCAATGTCAGACTATCAACTATCAATCGAGTCCCGATGTCCTCGTCAGGTCACAGGAGTTCCTTACCCGGATTTAGTTTGATTAATTATGGAAAATTATGAGCGCGATGTTCAGGTGAGACGTGTGTCTCGACACAAAAGGTCGATAAAAATGAGTAAATATTTAGTCGTACACTCACATATTTAGTAATATCACCAACACTAAATCATTTAAAACAGTTGATGTTTCATTTTTACACTTGTTGCGCGTAAAATCCCGACTAGCGAAGCAAATATTAACAATAATATAATTTCAGAGCGTAAAGAATGGTTCCGTAGGCAGACTTGCTTATCAGCTTTTATTGACTCGATATAAATCTCTGAAATAAAGGAACATTATCCTCAACGCGACACTTAGCAGTCGCTCAGTAAATAACTAAATGTAATCATTCATGTTGGAACCGACAGAGTCGACAAACCAAATCAGCGCCAACGGCTTGAAACGAAGCGAATTGAACAAAAATTATACTAAATAATAGTGCAGCATTTAAACGCTGTATATTCGCTTTCCACATCAAACGTGAACGCTGCTCGTTTTAAACGTAAAGCAGGGGTGGACGATATGAGCAAACATTCATATCACGGTGTTTTCTACTGTACAGACGGTATCGGTATTTTATTGCGGTATTGGGGGGGGGGCATTACATTTTAGTAGACCGTATTAACATAACTGGTGAAATTTGAGAGAGAGAGGACAAGACGAGAGAAAGCGGGAGGAGAGAGAGAGAGAGACGAGACGAGAGAGAGAGAGAGAGAGGAGAGAGAGGAGAAGAGACAGAGAAGAGAGAGACAGAGAGAGAGCGGAGAGAGAGAGAGCGAGCGAGAGAGAGAGCGGAGAGGGAGGGAGAGAGAGACAGAGAGGACGGGAGAGAGAGAGAGAGAGAGAGCGAGAGAGAGAGAGAGCGGGGAGAGAGACGGAGAGAGAGAGTGAGAGAAGGAGAGAGCGAGGAGCAGAGAGAGAGCGGAGGGAGAGAGCGAGAGAGACAGAGAGAGAGCGAGAGGGAGGGGAGGGCAGAGAGACAGAGAAGAGACAGAGAGAGAGGAGAGATGAGAGAGAGAGAGACAGAGAGAGAGAGAGGAGAGAGAGAGAGGAGAGAGAGAGAGAGGAGAGGGGAGAGAGGGAGAGCGAGAGAGAGAGAGAGGAGAGAGAGAGGAGAGAGAAGAGAGAAGAGAGGAGAGAGAGAAGAGACAGAGAGAGAGCGGGAGGGCAGGGAAGAGAGAGAGAGAGAGAGCTGCTTCCTACAGTAGCTTTGTTTCTGGTCTTCGTCGCTTTTCTTGTCGCTTTCTTTTCTTTTTTCACGTGAAACCATGATTTCCAAACGAAAACAGACTTTGTTCAAAATAAAAAAAGCAGATTTTCCCGCGCGCGTCTTTAAAACTAAAACAGCCGCTCTTCTCTTAAAGGCACAGCGCAGAAAACGTGTGTGATCTATTAATTCAGTCTGTTACGCTGCTTTCTGAAAAGGATTTTTCAATTCAATTCAATTCAATTCTGTGTTCCATTAGTAATGTCTGTGCCGTCATTGATAGTTGTAAGTTACAACGTGTAACGAAACGAATGTGTAATACTCTATTAAGGTGTTTATATACTTATATTAAAATCTAATTCATGAATTATCACGGTATCCACAGTATTGCAAAATCCATACCGCTATTCCAAACCATCTCGATACCGCTATTCACGTTAATACTGCTATACCGCCCGGCCCTAGCGTAAATATTAGGGACGTGATCACGGCGACTGCATTAGGAACTCACTCAGGTGCTTTCTGGTTCTCCCTAGTCTCACTCAACCCTTCCGGGGGCGGAGCTCCAGCCTGGAGTCTCAGGGGAAGCTGCTGGCGCTGGAGGGCGAGACGGGCCTGAGTCCTGACCTCTTCCTGTCGGGCCCTCAGAGGACGGGCAGCAACGGCTCGGTGGTGCCCGACGACTGCTCCTCCTGCACCAGCCACTCCAGCTCGGAACACTACTACCCCTCCGCCCTCTCCGCCCACCCCAACTACCGCACGCTGGCCGAGGACTCGCCCTCCAAAGCCCGCCAGCGCCAGCGCCACAAGTCCGCCGGGCACCTGGGCGCCTCCAGCTCCGGCAGCATGCCCAACCTGGCGGCCCGCGGCGGAGGCTCTCAGCAGGGCGTGTACCTGCACAGCCAGAGCCAGCCCTCCTCGCAGTACCGCATCAGGGAGTACCCGCTCTACCCCGAGGGCAGCGGCGTGGTGGTGCGCAGCCTGGAGAACGACCAGGAGGGGCACTACAGCGTCAAGGCGCAGTTCAAGACCTCCAACTCCTACACGGCCGGGGGGCTGTACCGGGAGGGGTGGGGCTCCGGGGAGGACGGGGAGAGCGGCGGGAGGTTGACGCCCTCGCGCTCGCAGATTGTGAGGACTCCGTCTCTGGGTCGGGAGGGTGGAGGAGGAGGAGGAGGGAGCCGGGCAGCCGTGTCGGAGGAGCTGCGCTGCTGGTACCAGCGTTCCTCCGGCTCCATCAAGGAGCACAGCCGCGGTAATGCTGCAGAGAGCCGCTCCGCACGCAAAGCTGCCCTGGTGAAAGCCTCGCCTGGTGAGAAGCTCCCTCATCAGTGAACATGTGACATGGATGGGTGGATGGATGGATGGGTGGAAGAAAAGATAGATAGATGGATGGATGAAGGGTTGCAAAATTTGATGAACGGATAGCTGTATAGGTGGGGGGGGTGGATATATAGATGGATGGATAGGGTGCGGTCAGTGTGTGGGCGTGGGCTTTCGGGTGGGTGCGGTCAGTGTGTGGGCGTGGGCTTTCGGGTGGGTGCGGTCAGCGTGTGGGCGTGGGCTTGTGTCTGGCGTTTGACTTCCTGTTGTGTGTTTCAGCGGCGTCTCCACACAGTCAGAGGAGTGGCACCCCGTGCAGTGACCCCGCCGCTACTCCGCCCTGCAGTCCACAGCACATACTCAACTGGCAGAGCGGGTAAAGCGCAGCTGCTACATTCAAATGGCTTCTGTTTTCACATGTGTTTATTTGAAAAGTTCAGTAAAAATAAAGGACAGGTACACACTTTTTCTGCAAATTGTTAAATGTGTGTGTGGTAGACCTGGTCAAATTCTGCCATGTTAAACAATGTTCTTGCGTGTTACATTACTACAAAGTAGAAACTAGTTTATGACAATTTCTGTGTAACTAGCTAGGGATATCCCATAATAATAATGTAATTACATATGCAACATGTATACGTATAATAATGTATGCGGCAAACTGCTTGGCATTAAGTGCTTTTCATATTTTGCAAAAAAATGTTTTTACGATAATTGAACATTGATAATTGAATAATTACGATAATTGAAGTATGTGTAATGCACACACACACGCACACACACATGCACACACAAATATACACTGTATGTGGGTAAATCTGTGCTCTGCGTTTAACACATTCAGTGAAGTTACACAAACACAGTCTGGGCAGGTATCAGGGGGCAGAAGGGGGTCAGAGTCTTGCTCAAGGACTTAGTTCCTGAACTAGATGTTTGTGTAACTTGTTACTAATGTAACTACTAAAGTACTACCAAACTTAACTACTAAAATTACTTGTTTAGCAGTGTAGTATAACGTAACTAGTTTAGTGGCAGGTTACTTTAGTAGTTCAAGTTCAAGTTTATTTGTATAGCGCTTTTCTTAGTCCGAGACCAACGCAAAGACGCTTAAACGGTTCGAACAACGTCGACACCGTCCTGGTGAAATGACACTCCTCCAAGCGACGGTGTCTCACCCTGATGGTAACGACATACGTACGTAGTATAACGTAATGTACGTAGTATAACGTAACGTCTATGGTTACTTGCGTAACCTCTGGCCCCTGAATAGGTCAGAGAACCAGACGTCTGTCCGTTACCTGACCATGGGATATTGTGCCGCAACCTTTCAACTGGCCAATGAACTGTAAAGCTCATGGCTGCATGAATTTGCATGTCACCTTTGACCTGTACCAGGCTGTGTAAAAGGGTCAGGCCACGCTCGTTAACATTCGCTGATTGAAGCCGGTCGGGCCAACGCAGACTTCCAGCGGCATATCCTGAATGTGGCTGCGGAAAGAGACGTCTCGTTCCCTGACCTATTCAGAAAACAGAGGTTACTCAAGTAACCAAGACGTTCCCTTTCATAGTCAGGTCACTTTGACGTCTGTCTGTGACCTGACTACCTGATAATACAACAGGCCGAAAGACCCCTCCGGCGCACCTAGCCGAGATGCAGTCAGTGGATCTTCCACAGCATCTAGAGGTGGGCCTAGCCTGAAGGGTAGTAGCACTCACCTCCACCGGGGCAAACAAGAAATCTGTTGGCTCCCGACACTTGCTGTGGGGGACCCTCGCCAGTGCTGACGGAGAACACCACACCCTGGTGAACAGAGTAAAGCTCGGGAGAAGGAGGAGAGCAGGGCCCTACTACTAGACCTCATCCCTGCGGGAAACAGGCGTCACACCCTGCGAGTATCGCTCTTGTGGAGGAAAAACCGCCAGGACTAGGCAACTTGTCTGGACTCGATGGCACCGGGGGACCCCTCTTACGCTTGTTCACCTGTTTGGCGGAACAGAGGCTGGGGCCCCTAGGTGTCTCCGTTGGCCCTCGAGTGCTGAGCGGACTGGACGTGTCTCTAGCCTAGCTCGAGGGTAGAAGAACACTGAGACTGGCCCCAGAGGCTGGGGTTAGCTCCTGCAGGCCTACACCGTGTCGGTATTGCCCACCACTGCAGAGAGTCTCTGCTTGGTGACAGCATTCCCTTTCTGTCGACCACCATAGCAGACAAAGAGCTGTTGCGAGCTTCTGAAGCTCTCTGTGCGCCGTTAGTAGGTGCGTATAGTAGGTAGGTATAGGCACAGTGGGTGACCGGCCAGGTCGTGCTACCCTGTGGGGAGGTCCATCGACGTCACTACCTGATCCCTGACGGGGGTAGTGGGCACTTTGGGCATGTAACCAGTCCCGTGTCTCAGCACTAGGTGCGAGTCTCCAGGGCCGAAGGTCAGGCACTGAGGATCTGCAGAGAACGCCTCTAGGTCATTGACTCGTGTGTCTGAGGCTAGCGCTAGGAGTAACGCAGCCTTCAGTGTGAGGAGCTTAAGACTTACAGTCTCTAGCGGCTTGAAGGGGGGAGAGCAGAAGTTTGCCAAGACCAAGCTCAATCCCACAACAAGGTCGGGGGAGGTCTGGAGGGACGTACCCTCCTAGCACCTCTCAAGAACATAATTGTTAGGTCGTGCCGGCCGACTGTCTTCCTCTTGATGAGGTCATGGGAGGCGGAAACGCAGCCACATAGACTCACAGAGTGGAAGGGGCCAAGTTCTCTTCGAGTTTCTGCTGGAGAAACGAGAGAATTGTCCCGACTGGGCATCTCAATGGGTTTTCGTTTTTCTGGCGGACCAAAGTCTGCCTCTTCAGCTGTCTGTCGACGGTGCACGTGCCTGAGTGATAGTGTCCTGTACAGACCGTGGCAGTTCACTCGTCCGGAGGTCCGGTCGTGGATGCCAGAGCGAGCCCTGTGCTTGTGAGAGGAGGTCCGCTCTCAGAGGTAACTGCCTCGGAGGGGACGTGACCAGATCCAGGAGACATGACGTCCAGTGCACTCTTCTCTCCACTGACACGGAGCCCAAGTCAGCGTGCGTGTAGTATAGCATCACTGGTTACTGTAGTATAGCACAACTAGTTTAGCAGCAGGTTACTGAAGTATAATGTAACTAAATTAGCAGCAGCTTACTGGAGTATAACATACCTAGTTTAGCAGCTGGTTGTTGTAGTAAATGTTAACTAATCTAGCAGAAGAGTACTGTAGTATAGTGTAACTAGTTTAGCAGCAGGTTACTGTAGTATAGTGTAACTAGTTTAGCAGCAGGCTAGTGTAGTGTAACATAACTAGTGCTGTGTTTGTGTGGCGGTGTCTAGTGTGAAGATGACTTGCCGTCTGCATTAATGTCTGCACTGATCTCAGCCACACGTGACGCTGACCTCCCTCTTTCTTTTTGTCTGTCTGTTTGTTTCTGTCTCTCTTTCTCTGTCTTTCACTAACCTCCTCCGGCCTGAACGTGTGTGTGTTTGGGGCAGTGATGCAACTGACAGTTCTACTGAAGACCACTACCCCTCTCACCAAAGCACTGACCAATAGAGAGGTATTCTCTCTCTCTCCTCGCTCTCTCTCTCTCTCTCTCTCTCTCCCCTCTCTCTCTCTCCTCACCCTCTCTCTCTCTGTCTCTCTCTCTGTCTCACTCTCTCTATCTCTATCTATCTTTCTCTCTCTCTCTCTCTCTCTCTCTCTCTCTATGTGTGTCTCTCTCTTTGTCCATCTCTGTCTCTCTCATCTCTACTCTCTCTCTCTGTCTCTCTCTCTCTACGTGTCTCTCTCTCTTTGTCCCTCTCTACTCTCTCTTTACATGTCTCTCTCTCTCTCTCTCTCTCTCTCTCTCTCTCTCTCTCTCTCTCTCTCTCTACGTGTGTCTCTCTGTCTTTGTCCATCTTTCTGTCTCTCTCCCTTTCTCTACTCTCTCTAAGTGTCTCTCTCTCTCTTTGTCCCTCTCACTACTCTCTTTCTCTCTTTACGTGTGTGTCTCTCTCTTACGCTCTCTCTCACTCTTTCACTTCACTCCTGCAGACTTTCCCTCTCTCTCTTTCTCTCTTGCTTGTTGTGCTCGTCCACTGACAGTGTTTCCTCCTGAGAGAGAGAGAGAGTGGATCTGTCCATCCCTCCCTCCGTGGGTCGGGCTGAGCGTCTGCCGTGTGTCTGCAGGTGTTTGCTGGGCAGCTCAGAGATGTCGGACTCGCAGTGGTACGGACACGAGAAGACCAAGCCAGGGACGCTGGTGTGAAGCTTCATCCCTCGTTCCTCCGTCAGCCGACCTCTACTGACCTCTACTGACCCCCGTACGCACAAGTGTTTACCCGGCCAGCGGGGGGCGCTGCATGAGACTCCTCCACCCTTGTATTATAGGTCACGCCCCGCCCCTGCCCCGCCCTGCTCACGGTCCCAAACGCCCGTCTCTTCACCTTCGGACCAGCGGGGGCGCTCTCGTCCACAAGACTCCGCCCCCCCACCAGTGACCTATAGAAGCCATAGATGTGCGGTGGAACCTCGCCTCACACACACACACACACACTCCACGCGACGCATCATCACTAAAGATAGAAATACGGCGGAAATAACGCTCATCGACACCAGCACAGGGGGCGTGGCCAGCTACTGTGGATTTAAAGGGCGGGACTCGGTGGGCGTGGTGGAGTGAAGTAACCGCGCGAGAGCAGAGTACAGTACAGTTCTGGAGAAAAGCGAATCTTTTATTTTAATGTTTAATTTTAAGAATGTGTACGACAGACACATCCGACTGAAACGGTCGACTCGCCGCGTGCCGAAGCTAACGTGCTAGAAATAGCTTCCCGCTAACACTCTGACACCTTTTACCGTCCGGCACACTACTTTGTGACTAATTATTTTAAAAATCGTAAAAGTTCTCGACTTAAATCCAGCGGGTTGCGTTAGTGGGCGGGGCTCCACCGCACGGATCAGAAGCGTCCCACAATGCCCTGCTCCCCGGCCTTATGACCAGCACAAGTGACCTCTTGACCTCTCCCCTGACCTCTCAGAACATTCCAGGTGCTTTATTTGGGAAGAGTGAAACGTCCCGGAGTGAGACAAGTCTGTGAGTGTCCTGCAGGGGGCGTGGCCGTTCATCAGGGGGCGTGGTGCCAGTGCAGCCAATCAGAGAAGATCCGCCTCTCAGACACAAACCTGCTTCATAGTAGACGGATGCCACGCCCACTCTCTCTCTCTCTCTCTGTGTCTCTTTCAGTCTCTCTCTCTCACACTCATTATGGCACTCTTTCTTTCTCTCTCTGTCTCTCTCTCCCTCTTGTCTCTCTCTCTGTCTGTCTGTCTCTCTCTCTCTCCTGTCTCTCACTCCATCCATCTCTTTCATTCGTTCTCTCTCCACTCACACTTTCCACTCAATCTCTAACTTTCATTGGACAATCTGGCAACACGCGTCTCGTCCGTCACCGTGGAAACACAGCGAATCCTCTGCCTCCGTCTGGTCATGTGACAAACACCTTCAGGTGCTACAGGAAGTCCCTGCTCTCCACTTCCTGCCGTGGACTTTAATGAAGCGTCTTCACACTGAGCATGCTCCGTTCCCCACGTAACCGCCTCGCTCCAGGAAGAAGAAAAAAAAGAACGTGGAATTCTGGGAAGGTTAAAGGTCGGCTAGTTCCACGGCTAATTTATTCTCTTGTTTTCTATTAAGAATTTGTATAGTAACATTTTTCAATCCGTGTTGTTGGCAAGCGGTTCTGAAATCCCCCGATGCGAAACGCGCTGGTTCTTCTTGAGATTCTGAAATAAATTATTACTGAATGTTCTGTAACTCGGGGTGTGTGTGTGAGATTACTGTCGCCCGCGCACACACACACACACACTTATTGTCAGCGTGTGTGTCTTCACTGGATTAAACTGGACACACAATATATACTACTATATATACACACATCATACTGTAAATATTCTACTGTATAATACACGACCAACACGCATTATGCTGTTACTGCTGTGAACGCTATATAATACACTACTATATATATATTGTTTCTACTGTTACTGCTGTAAATATACTACATGGTTTGTCATTACTATAGTAAACGTAATAGTAAATATTAGGGGTGGGACGAGACACTTTTCCCACGAGACGAGACGAGATTTTGATTTTTTTTTTAATAAAAAAAAAGGAGAGCCATATTTTATCTGTATTTTATTTAACTAACATACAAAATATGATGCCATAAATTACCAGGCAAGTTATTACAAATGTTTTTTTAACTGTCAATAACTACTGTTTAATCAACTACAATATCCCATCGTTACTACAGTACATATACTACAGTATCAAATATTGTCACTATTGTGACAGTTACTACTGTATAATATATACATGTATTATATAATATATGTATAAAATTATACATGTAATAATTTTTTGAAGCTGTATAATACGTGCTGTAAGAAAAATGCAAAAGTATAATAAATGCTGTGTGTTTATGAGGAAAGAGAGTGAACGAGGCGCGTGGATCCTGTAGAAGCTTTAATCGTGTGACGGTGAAACACACACACACACAATAACCCGGTAGCAAAAAACTGTACAATATTCACAGAGCTTCTGCGGCTCCAGAGGCCCCGCCCACAGACACACCCACTGAGGCGGAGTCACAGGGCGTTGTACTCCACACACTTGGACGGGTCGGTGGGGAAGTGTTTCTGACAGATGGTCATCAGCCTCTTCAGCCCCTGCGGCACAGGAGAGAGTGTGTGTGTGTGTGGGCGGAGTCAGGCGGGGGGCGGGGCTCACCTGGATGTACTTCCTCTGCGTCTCGTCGTTCAGCACGTGAGCCACGTGTTTGGAGAAGATCTTCTCGCGGCCGGTGCGGGCGTGGATCCCCACCATGGTGACGCCGATGGGCCAGGGCGCGTTCCCGATGGCCATCTGCAGGTAGGCGTCGTTGGCCTGGGGCGGGCGGGGCGGTTAGCGGCTAGCCGGAGAGGAAGCGGGCGTGGCACGCACCTTGACGTACTCCCGCTCCAGCATGAACTTGATGATGTCGGTGATGGACTCCTTGATGTCGGCCGGCAGGTTCTGGAGACGCAGAGCGAGGAGATGATGATGATGGGGGGG